>CABHPQ010162054.1:53266-67058 GCA_902168405.1 Peromyscus aztecus | reverse complement strand
TGTGTGTGTGTGTGTGTGTGTGTGTGTGTGTGTGTGTGTGTGTGTGTTGGGAAGAGGATACCTCCTCCATGCACTTGTATACGTGTGGAAGCCAAAAGTTGATGTCTCTTGAGGGTCTTCTATCATTTCTTCACCACATGTTTGGAAAAAGGTTTTCTCATTGAATCTAGAGCTCCTCCTCATTTACCCTAGACCCCAGTAAGGTCCTGGGATCCAGCTGGCTTTGCACTCTCATCCAGTGCTGGAGTTACACACGTGCATTGCAGCCCCTAGCTTTTTAGGTGGATGCTCATGACCCAAACTCAGGTCTCATACTTGTTCAGCAAGCACTTTACCCACTAAGCCATCAATCTCCCCAGCCCCAGTTTCTGCAAGTTCTTAAGCAGTTTGCAGTTTTCAAAGTGAATTTGCTTTTATTACATTCAATTACTGACTGCAAAACAAATTTGCGTAAATCCAGTGGTGCAAAACAGTTTATTTTGCTTTCAGATTCAGTGGGTTATCAGTTTTCAGACTGGCACACCAGGAGCTCGTCTGCTCCATGGTCCCTCAGACCTCAGTTGAAAGGCTGGAGTCTGAAATCTCTTCACTTGAATGTTTAGTAGTTGATGATGTCAGCTGGGTGTCTTGGTTGATCTCTGCATGATTCTGTCCGTGCTATGTCTCTAGTTTACACTTTTTTGCAGCATGGTGACTTAAGTTCCAAAGGAAACAGACACACTGCGCTCTTGCGCTCTCCCTCCCTCCGTCCCTCTCTCTCTCTCACACACACACACACACACACACACACACACACACACACACACACACGGTCTGTGTTGGAGGACTGTCAGTCAGGTTGTAAGAACATGTGGGGTGATATGTACATATTGATGCAGCTCTCGCCAATCCAATATGTTGCTGTCCCTGATCTCAAGTTACCTGTACAGAAGATCTTACAGACCATTTGACTTGTGGGAAGTTGTGTCTTGTATCTAAACTGGAGAATTGGCCACAGAAAGCTCACCAGTAAACTCATAGGTCCCTTCCACTTAGTTGGGATAGTTGATTAGGTTTGAATATTATGTACATTCTCTGTTCATAGAGGTAAAATACTTATGTCTGGTTAGAATATTGACTGATAAAGACCAATGCGAAGGTCAGCATTTTGTGGGAATGTACTAGCAGTGTTTTCACTGAGCAATGTCAATGGGTTTTAATCTTGCCGATTAGTTTAAAAGAAGGCTGACAGACTACAGCTGGTGTGCCATTTCAGCCAGCCCTGTCATTTATTGGAACACTCGTATCTGTATTGTCTGTGATTGCTTTTGTGCAGCCGGCTGACTTGAGTGTTTTTAAGAGAAACTATTTTGCTACCAAAGCAAAATTGCTCTCTGACCCTTAGAAGCTTTCAGATCCTTCCTTGTTGTAGAAGATCAACCAGATACAGTCGGTCTGACATTGCTCCTGTTTGAAACTGTGGTCTTTCCCGGAGTATGTGTTTAACAGACAAGAGCTAGCACAGGTGCTAGAAACAGAAACAACTTCATGCCTGCATCAGAACCACTCACATGTGGATAGCAAGTCAGCAAACCCCAGGTGTACATAACACGGTGTCTTGACTAGATCTCTTTTACAGCTGAGCATACGTTTCTCATGGATTGTACAGAGAGGGACCTAGCAGGCTGGCACTGATAAGGTTCTTGGAAACAGGCAAAATTAGCAAGGTAAAAAATGGTAAAAATCATTTTTAGACATAGGGAAAAGCATGAACAGAGGTGTGAGGACCAGTTTTCCACTTCAGGACCACAGGGATTCATAGCTGGAAAGTGGGAAAGAACCAGGGAGTAAGGAGAGGTGGAACTGACTAACAATGTAAGCTCCAGAGGCCTTAAAAGCCAGGGGACTGGCAGAATGGCTCAGCAGTTAGATCAGGCGCTGCTCTCACAGAGGACTCTAGTTCAGTTCCTAGCACTGGTGTCTGACTGGGAACAACCACCAGGAACTCCAGCTCTGGGGGAATCTGAAGCCTCTGACCACACAGGCATCTGCATGCATGTGCACCCACCCACACACGGTACACATAATTAAGAATAATTAAAATGTTCTTAAAATTGTCAAGTCAAAATCTCTTAAATTGTAAAAGATTTGAGAGCTCCTTAGGGAACAGAACTATGAAACTATTAGCTGTGAAATGGTTAAAGAACCTAAAGGGCTTTGGCCTGGCAAACCAGTTGACTGGGGAAGTAGTGCCATTTTCCTAAGATGCCAAGTGCATTTGGAGGACTGGACTTACAGAAACATGTGGAGGCCCACATAGGTTTCCTAGTGAGATCTGAGCTTGTTTTACCCAGCAGAGCTGCATTAGAGGATTGCTTGACCATGTGCATGGTTACCAGGTGTTTGGAAGGGTCTGCACTTGGATGTGCACTATCCTTTGATCTAGCAAGGGGAGGTCTTTTGCCCTGTTCCTTGGCATTCCCTTAAAAAGCCCTTTAGAAGAGACAGAAGAGTTCAGTGGATAAGGATCCAGGCCCTCCCGAGCTATCTTGTGTTTCTGTCTGTCTCTCTCCTCTCTGTCTTTCTATCTAAATATTTCTCACTTCTCCCTCAAGAGTGCCCTGGGGTAAAAGTGGGAGTGGGTCTCCCACAGAGACAAAAATAGACTCCACCATAGAAAATTTTGATTTGCAGCATCTAATGAAAATCAAGTGAGCCGTTGGCTTTGGAAGTCTGAACTCAGGAAAAGGGGGCATTCAATAAATGGTATTTGAAGCCCTGGGTAGAATTGCAGGCTCCCAGAAAGCAGGGAACAACACCTAAGAGCATAGGCCAGACTGTAAACCCAGCCGCTCAGTAGGATGCCAAGTTTAAAGCCTGTCTGGGCTACAGACTGAGTTCAAGACCAGCCTGTACAATTTAATGAGGACCTGTCTCAAAAAGTAAAGGGGACTGGGAAGATGGCTCAGCAGTTGGCTTAGTTACTTTTCGTCACTGTGATAAAATACTATAACAAAAGCAACTTACAGAAGAAAGGTATTTTGAATTATGGTTCTGGGGTCCGTAATGACAGGGACAGCATGGTAGTGGACAGAGAGAGCAAGAAGCTGAGAGATCAAACTTGGAAGTAGGGCTAGGCTGTGATCTTGGAGCCTGCCCTGAGTGACATACTTCCTCCATCAAGGCTATACCACCCCACCCCCAAATTGCCACCAACTAGGCAAATTTCAAATACCCAAGTTTTATAGGGGACATTTCTCATTCAAACCACACCAGTGGCCAAGACACATGGTACTCTGCCAGAGAACCCAAGTGACCCAAGTGCGGTTCTCAGCACCCACATCTGGCAGCTCACAACATCTGTAACTCTAGCCCCAGGAAATTACCTTCTAGCCACAATAGGCATCCACACAGAGGCACAAATGCATGCATATAAAAATAAATTTTAAAGCAATTCAGTGAATATTGTATTTTCATGGTACCCAGGATCAAACTCAGACCTTGAATTCCTAACACAATCTGTTTAGAGTATTGTTTGCTTGCTTTACCAGTGCAGAAATTAAAGTTTAAGCTAGCTTCCTCGGGATCACACATCTGGTAAATGGTGGAGCTGACTCCTCAAACCAAAAGTTTGGTTTGTGGGGGTCTCCTTTCTCTGCTTCACTGGTCCCATTCTTGTCACCCACCCCACCATAGGGATGTGTTTGCAGATAAGTTAATGCTTTTTCCATCAATCCATATAAATAGGTACTAAATCCTTAAAATGAAATAAGAATTTTTCCCTTATAAGAAAATTCCTTTTTAATAAGCTACTGGATATTAATAAGAGATGTGTAACATGCATATCATTCAAATTATATTTTGTATTTTTTGTTAATCCACATTTTCACTGAAGTAGAAGATGGCAGATCCAGTGGTGTGGGGCATGCCTGTAAGCCCAGCACTTAAATGGACAGGACGGTCAAGGGTAAGGTCATCTTTAGCATATATCTAATTCAAGGCCAGCCTAGACTATATGAGACTGTCTCAAAAAAACCAAAGTAACAGCAATAAACCAAATATATAAAGCTGTAGAGTTCAAAAGTACTTAAGAATTTGTCTCCAGATGAAACGTAACAGCAGCTTGTCTCCCTTGTGTTCAATGTTGACAACCCTGTGTTCTCCTTTTAGGAAGTTTCATGTCAACCTGGAACTGCGTTTTATTCCTTGTTCTCATTTTCAGGTGTCTGCTCTTGGGGCCGAGTTTTCATCAGAGGCATGCAGAGAGTTGGGTTTCTCCAGCAACTTGCTCTGCAGTTCTTGTGATCTTCTTGGACAGTTTAACCTGCTTCAGCTGGATCCTGCTTGCAGAGGGTGCTGTCAGGAAGAAGCTCAATTTGAAACCAAAAAGGTACCATATTCTGTTGTATCCCTTCCTTTAAATGCTCTAGTTAAAATAGATAAAGTACAGATTACTTAATCAGCTTAAGCAGGAGTTTCTGGCTTTACAAATTTTAGTAAAACTCATTCAATTGCTTGCCTGGTCTACTAGATCAATCAAAGGAAAAGTGTGCTTACATACCAGGATCCATTCCACTGTGACTGTCCATCAAAGGCAGGGGAAGGCAGGACACACACCACAGCATCACCATAGCATGCCTGTGTCCCATCATGAGCCAGTCTTTCTTATCTCTGACCAAATTAAAGCAAGGACCAATTAATTACACTTCGGTTTCTTTGTAATAATAAGCCAGTTGTACAAAGAAATCTGAGACGGTAGCATAGTGTATAATGTGGGCACAAATGTGGTCAACTTACATACTACTACTGGAAATTCCAGATACCCATAACCTTACGTTTCCTATCTGAGAAGTCAGTCAGGGTAAGTAGCTCTGCCCTGCAAAATCTGTTGTTTTGAACCCACTGTTCAAGTAAGTGCTCAGGATGTTTTGTTTGGATGGATGGGTGGGTTGGCTGTTTGAAGACAGTCTCACTGTAGAACTTGCCATGATGCCATGTAGCCCAAGATGGACTTAATTAAACTCACTACCCTCTTGCCTCAGCCCCCTTGCTGCTGAGATTACAGGTGTGCACCACTATGCATAGCTTGAATTTGCTTGGTCTTTGTTTTTCAGTAACACCCTCAGATTTTTTTTCCACGTTGTGAAGTGCCTAAGTGTTTGTATATCCAAATAAAAGTGACTGAGGGGCTGAGGCGTAGCTCAGTAACAGTGTTCACCTCGTATGTACAAGGCTGTCTTCAATCCTCACCACCAACACACAACAGATTGTACTAAAGTGACTTAGTGGGATTTCAAAAAACCATTTCTCATTTCTTTGTTGAGTTCCCTTTTATTACTCTTTCACTTGTCCCTGCTGAACATTGGAGGTGTTTCTATTTGTAAAACTTTCAAATAGTAATGCTTTCTCGCTGGGCGGTGGTGGCGCACGCCTTTAATCCCAGTATTCGGGAGGCAGAGGCAGGCAGATCTTTGTGAGTTCAAGGCCAGCCTGGTCTACAGAACGAGATCCAGGACAAGCGCAAAGCTACACAGAGAAACCCTGTATGGGGGGGAGGTGATGCTTAGTAATGCTTTCTTGTGACTAAAGTTTTTTTCTAACACCAAGTACATATTTATTTAGAGTTTAGAGGAAAAACAAAGCAGCGTGTTATTAAAATATATTTGTGGTAGCCAGATTTAACCCTTGATCCCTCAGTCTGATGGCCTGAGGTTCCCAATGTCCCAAGTGAACCTACAGAGTCCAGTGTGTTCTCTGCTTTCTTGGCTGGATTAAACCCACAGTGTGTTCTGTGTTTAGATTCCATACATGGAAGGTAGTCCTTATATATGTAAAAAGTTAAGCAACAAGTTTTTAGTGCTTGACTTGATTTAAAGAGGTTTAAGATCGGATTTAGCTGGTTTGCCATGACTCCCCTCTGCCTTTATAGTGAGATACTCACATGGGACAAATTGCTGAAGGACTCTGTGATTCATCTCCTCATCATCCCCTGGCTGTGCCGTTACCAGCCGGAAAAGATGCTCAAATACCCCAGACTTACAAAGCTGGGATAAGAAGGGGCAATTGCATTAATAATGTTTATCTGACAAGCCCCTTTGTAACTGAGGGTGAATGAGAGAGTCTGCCCTTCCATTGATATAAATATGCCTAAAGTATAAATAGTACTAGAAGAGCTGTTCCGACCTATTGCTTTTTGTCAGTGCTCCTCATAATACCCATTTTTAATACTGTTTTTGTGAAACCAAATTTGGATCACATTCCTCTAAATTTAAGTATATCACTGTTGTTTTTTGTTACTAGTTGAACCATGTGTTGTATCTAGACAGTTTTCAGCTGTTACAGCTTAGCAGTACCAGAGGCAAGGAGTCTGCCAGTTAATATTAGCTAATTGTGGCTAATGTGTTTAATATAGCCAAGTACAAGTAGTCTGTGTCCTAGGAGCCTTCGTACCGAGTCTAATGCTTTCTTTGCTGCCAGCCCTAATCACTAAGATACATTTCCCATTGGGCATTTTCTAGCGCCTTTCGTACAAAATGAAGGGATGGTTTTTATAGGTGTAGTAGAAACAAACCAGACAAAAAGTACTTAGAAATATGACTGGAGACAGGAAAGCGGTGTGTGAGCCAGCCCATTAGACTCGCTCCACAGTCCAGTAGAAAGCAGCGAGTGCCGCAGGAAGCAGGCACTCACTCTGTGGAATAAATGCTCCTGTCTCATTTGACTCAGGCCTGCACTTAGCTTTTAAGTCATTGTTAAATTTGATATTCATTTAACAAAACTTAAATTTTCACATAAACTTAGCTCTGCTAGAAGATTGTTTATTTGCAAAATGTTCTAGTTCTTGTTTGTTTTGAGGTAGGATCTAGCTATATATTCTGACTGGCATGAAATACCTGTATTACTTTTCTGTTGTAGTGGTAAAACACCTTGACAAAAGCAGCTTCAGGAAGAAAGGGCTTGTGTTGGCTCACATTCCAGTCACAGCCACTCACGGCAAGGGAGTTAAGGCAACAGGAGTGTGGAGTAGCTGGTCACCTTGTATCTCCAGTCAGGAGGAAGAGAACAGTGAATCAAAACGCTCCGCTCACAGTCCATGGAATGATGTGGCCTACTTATAGACTAGATTGCCTCACCTCACATAACCACACGTAATCAAGGCTGTCCCCTAGGCATGACTAAAAGCCAGTCTCCCTAAGGAGTCTAGATTCTACTAAGCTGACAGGTAACATTGACCATCATACTCCCTACATAGATCAAGCTGGCCTTGAACTCATAACCAGCCTCCTTTTTTTTCCTCCCTAATGTTAGGATGATGTGCACCACATCTGGCTAGTTCATCTTTCTTTTATAATATAGTTTAAAATGTTGCTAGAGCATTCCTTTTGGCTCTTTTAGTTCTATGTGTTGTAGATCTATCCACAGATGAGGCCAATTGTTTTCAGTATTGGTCAAAATTTTTTGTTTAAAAACAATCATGAAAGCATATAAAATCTTGAAATTCTTTGAAATTTATTTTATTAGTTATGGCTGCATTTTTCTTTCTCTTTGGTCTGCTCCAATGCATTTTGATCCTAAAGGACCTACTAATTTTCTCAGCTATTACTTAGAACGAGTATTTTGTTAAACCGTTTTATTACTGTCTTAAGTAGCTTTAAAAGATTACAACTATGGTTTTCAAACACTAGTCAGGAGGTTAACAACTGGGAAAACATACTAATTTGTAGCTTAAAGAAAAAATGTAAACTACTAAAAGAAAAGTTAAATTTTCAGTGGAGTTTTGTGCAACTAGTATTTACTAAGGGCACAAATGACTTGAGCTTTACATAGAGACTCTTAAGGTGAAAGGGAAGGTATTAAAAATCTGTCCTTTCCCACTGACTAGAGATCTCCCATTGATGTTTTATTTGAACCTCCTTGGCCAATAGTCTTAGCTGCCTGGTAAGACAGAGTGAGGTTTTTAGTCCTGGACTCCACAGTTGAGCAGTAGCTGGGGTTGGGGATGTCAGCTAGAAATTATGTGGCGTTGCTCTCCTTTGTCCTCACCTTTACATGTTAGTTCTGTTGGTTTTATCTTCACTAGTAACTTCCTTTGACTCAGGAAAGC
The DNA here is from genome assembly GCA_902168405.1 of Peromyscus aztecus. Classification (NCBI taxonomy): domain Eukaryota; kingdom Metazoa; phylum Chordata; class Mammalia; order Rodentia; family Cricetidae; genus Peromyscus; species Peromyscus aztecus. Next base: position 58,975 of record CABHPQ010162054.1, on the reverse strand, counting down.
ACAGTAACTAATGTCCACTCCTGAGTTTGGCACCTACAACACCTTCCACTAGAAACAGAATTCTTCTGTATTCATATCACTGGGCTATTTTAGATAAAGACTTACTAAGTTCATGTATGTCTGTGTACCACATGTATGACCTGAGGAAGCGAAAGAAGGTATCAGATCCCCTGGAACTGAAGCTAAGGTCAGTTGTCAGCCATCATGTGGCTGCTGGAAATCGCATCTTGGGTGCCCTGGAAGGGCAGTAGTGCTCGGAACCACTGAGCCATCTCTCCAGCCCCACTTACTCTAAGGCATTAGCTAGAGTTGTAGAATAATGAAAGAAGCTATTAGCTGCCACAGTGGCTGTGTGGAACAGTGTATTGAAACCAAAAGATGGAGCTGTCTCAAGTAAAGATATATATGTGTGCACCAGTAATTGTACTGCTCAGAGGACTGAGGCAGGAGGATTGCTGTGAGATTGAGGCCAACCACGGATACAAGACCTTTTTCTTAGACCAAAGAGAGCAGAATGAGATACTAATTAAGAAGTCCCACTGATAAGTTCTCGTTCCGTTTTTTACAGTAAACCACTTTTCCTAGAGCTATCTTTTAAAAGGATTTAGCTCATCTCCTTCCTTGTCCACCCTCATCACCAGCCCAAGTCAGATTAGCTGCTCCTCCCTGTTCCTCGAGTGCTTGGCAGATACTTGCCCTTTATTCTGCCAATAAGTTGAGCTCTTTGAAGTCTTAGTTTTATCGTGTATTTCTAAGTCGCCGACCTTTAGAACACTTACTTACAAGTCTTTGTACTTGAATGAGGCCATTTCCACTGAAAATGAATTGGATACAGTGGGTTGGGAGTTATTTCCAGTTATTTTAAGAACACAGACCTTAAACTCCAGCATGTGGGAGTCTGAGATAGGAGGCCTAAGTTTGAGGCCAGCCTAAGCTGCATAGTCGTGCCTTGCCTTTAGGAATATTTAGAAGTTAAAATACAGTAGAGCCTTACCTTACTGCTTTTTATTTGTATGTTTCATTTACATAGCCAGAAAAATAATAAAAGTTTTAAAAGAAACAGAAACTTAGTTCTATGGTGGCAGTTGCCCACTTGCAAACCTTTGGTAGTAAGTATTTGCTACAACTACAAATCTTTCATTTCTACGTTTTATTTTTAAGGATGTATCAAAAATAGATGTGTTAATTATTTAGCACAGTTTGCTGACCGTCAGCCTTAATTAGTAGTGCTTATTTGTTGAGGGGTCTCACTCTGGCCCCGGCAGTCCTAAGCTCCCGGTCCCACCACCTCAGCCTCCTGAGCACCAGGATTACAGACAGGCACTGCCACTCCAGCCAAGATTGTTGTGAAAATGAACATGAGCACCAGATTAAAAGTAATTATATTTTATCTTAATTTTATTTTTAATTAAATAATTTAATCAAAAATAATTTTGTAAAATGTTCTTGGATTTTTCTTGAGGATAAACACAAATCAAGTATTCCTGTTTTATTCTGAACTGTTTTCTGAGATACTCCTTGATGGCCTGCCCACATCTTTAGAACCCTGAGGGTTTGTGGGCTTTAAAACATACTTTGTTTGGTTGGGTTTTTTTCCTTCTTTCTTTAAAATAGTTTTGGCTCCCCGGTCTAGCACCTTTACTCCTTTCAGTTAACACCTGCATTCCATCATGTTATTCTGAAAGCCACACTTGTCAGCAAATCAGAGAGCCTTCTAGAAACTAGACTATGCCTAGCTAAATTACTCCTGTGCAATAATACCCAGATTGTTTTAAGTTCATTTGCAATTTGTTCCATCTTGATTGACTCTAGAAGGAGTTTGGGGAAGTAGTTGAGACCCTGGTTCTGGCACCAGGTTGCTGGGCTCAGCCACCTGCTGTTCAGCTGGTATCTTGAAGGATCTGATCTTGTTGCCTGCCCCCTTCTCTCCATGGGCTCCTTCCTGTCCCGTGGTTGCTGTGAGGGTAAAAGGAATGAATATTCACATGATGCTGAGAGCTGTACTTGATCTGCAGGGGCTTGCCAGATACCTTTGCTGTTGGCAGTGATAAGACACTAGGAGCATGTTCTAGAAGGTATGTGTTTGGTGTTTAAGCAAGCAAGGAAAAAGTAAAAATTTGAAGGACTCTGGAAATACCACAGTAATGATTGCTGTTGGCAGAGTACAGGAAATAGCTATAACATGAATCATTAGATTTGCTAATGATAAAAATTTGCAACAAAGTGTTCTCATAGTCTCTTTCCAGCTGCTCTATCAGTTGGTGCAGGAAGGATTATAGTGTGATAACAAAACAGTGATATGAAAACTTTTAGTGTTTGCTGCTACTTGGTATGGTGTCAGGGGTCTCTGCGATCACTCGGCCACCAGGGTCACAGTCTGCAGGAAGCAAGAAGGTAGTTCAGTTCAGTATGACCAAGTACCCAATGCTGGTTCAAACTTCGGGAATCTGACCCTGAGTAGTTTATTTTAGTCATATTTAAACACAGCACAATTCAGTGAAAACTTTCCTGGTGATAACTAGCTCATTCCTGTGTGTACAATAAAGCACACATAAATCTCCTTGAGGAACAAGTAAGCTAAATAGAGATCAGATATGACTACATTTAAACTTTTTGTAAAGTACGTATAACACCCTCCATAAAGATGGGTTCTGTAGATTTACTACATGTGACACCTTCCATAAAGATAGATTCTAGAGATTAACTGATAAATGAGCTTGAGATAAGGGTCTGGGGGGATCTGGTGTGGTCTCCACCACACAGATAGCACACCAGGGTCACCAGGCTATTTAACTATGTCCACCCCCAGCCTTCTGGGTAGATAGCAGGTTATTCCTCTGAAGGAACAGCCCTGTGTGTTTAATTGTCCAGGTTCCCTTAGTGCTTATCTGTGAGCACAAAGACCTCAGTACTTTCTACAATGTGGAACAGAATGTGTGTGTAAATTATATCAGACCAAATCCCAGAGTTCAGTGCTTTAGTAAAGAATACAGTATAAGTTTGCACTTTGAATCATTTTCATCACTTAAGATCATGTGTGAAAGATTTTGAGGGTTTTGGGGGTGGTGCTGCTAGAAAACTTACTTAGACCATTGCAGGGGAAGTCAGTGTTGCTTTTTTCTTTTTCTTTTTTGAAGGTTTATCTTTCTTTGTGTATGCCTCTATAGGCATATGCAATGTATGCAACTGTCCAAAGAGGTGAGAAGAGGGTGTCAGGTCCCCTGAAGCTGGAGTTACGGGAGATCAGTAGCCATCCAACACAGGTCCTCTCATTCTTAACCATCAACCTTCCTCTCTAGCCCTGGGTTTTTCTGATTTTTGTTTGGTTTTGGTCTTTGGTTTTTCCAGAGTTTCTCTCTGTAGCCCTGGCTGTCCTCGAACTCACTATGTAGACCAGGCTGGCCTCAAACTCACAGAGACACCCCACACACACACCTCTGCCTCCAGAGTACAGGGATTAAAGGTGTGCACCACCAACACCTGGCCTGATTAGGAAAAAAAAAAAAACAAAACAACTGGAACTCAAATGAATGGCCAGGCTCTACCTACCAATGAGCTCCGTCCTCAGCACAAACCTCAGTTTTTTTAGAACAAACAGATTTTGAAAATTGAAATAGAAGTCAGTTTAAAGTAAAATATTGCTTTCAAACTCTTTTAAATGGCAAATCAGGTGAAAACTGTTTTTTTAAACCACAAATGACATGAGCTGTATGATCACAATACAAAAATAATTGCCTTACAAAAAAATCAAACTAACCACAGCTTCTAATTTTCCTTGCTACTTATATATATTTCTAATCTACTTGATAACAGATATTAGTGGTTTAAGAATAATTTGGCCATATATAAATAAATAAATAAATAAAAAACTGGGCAGTGGTGTCTTAAGTACACCTTTAATCCCAGCACTCAGGAGGCAGAGATAGGTGGCTCTCTGAGTTCAAGGCCAGCCTGGTCTACAGAGTAAATTGCAGGACAGCCAGGGCTGCCCTGTCTCGAAAAATATAATAATAATAATAATAATAATAATAATAATTTGGATCCCTCTTTTGAGTTTTTTGTTTGTTTGTTGTTTGCGGGGCGGGGGCAGGTGTTGCTCTTGTTTTGTCTTTTGTCCTTTCGTGGTTGTCTTTTTTGTGTCCTTTTTCTTTCCCCTTTCTTTCCTTTTGTCTCTTTCCCTCCCTGTGCTGGGGACCAAACCCAGATCTCTGCTCCTGATCTACATCCCCAGCTTCAACACATTGGTAGAGTGTAGTTTAAACGTGTGTTGTTTGCTTATTTGTTCATTTATTGAAAGAAAGCTGTAGATTGAGATGAGATTCCTTTTGTGTGAATTTGGAATCTCTTGCTGTGGTTCACAGCTCTACTAAATCCTCATATCCAGAGCCCCGAAGCCTACCCGTGACTTTATCTGTAGCATAGCTCAGCAATTCAGGTATTTGATAAAGGACTGTATTTTCACTTTGATATCTTTGCAGATAATTGAAAAGCAATTAGTAATGTTTATCTTCTGCTATTTTATTGCATTGTACTTTAATACCGTGCATAGTAAATATGTTGATGAATGTACTTGAATGCCCTGTTCTTTCTGCTTCACTGCTTTTGTGAATGGACTAATTTCATTTCCCCTGTTATGTACATATTCTCTCTTGAGATTTACATGCATCTCAAACAGACCACAGACAATACACATCCCCCTCCTCTCTTTTTTAGGATAGTTTTTTGAGAGAATTGAAGTTTCATCTCTCTCTCTCTCTCTCTCTCTCTCTCTCTCTCTCTCTCTCTCTCTCTCTCGTCCTTCAGTGCTGTTGGAATTACATATACTCTCACTTGAGTGTTTACACGAGTTGTGTCTCATGTATTTTCTCTACACTGTTGATTTAATCCTCAGAAGGAGCCTGTAATGTACTTTGATCTCTGTTTAACAAAAAAATTAGAGTGAGGCCTGCCCAAAGTTCTAGGGTTTTTAGGTGCAAGACCCTAATTCATCCCAGTTTGACTACTGAGCCAAAATTCTAAACCACAGCACTGTTTGATGTCATCTTGAAAATGTCAACAGTAATTCCTGCTATACAGAGTTTCTGTAAAAAATTGAATGACTTAAACATGAAAGACTTGAATGACCTTCTTAAGGTCTCCCCCTGCTGGACCTTCAGTTAAGAAGAACAACTAATAGAATTCCATTACTAGTTTTTATTTAAAATTATCAAATCTTTATCTTTTTGTTTACCACAGACTATGAATCCCATTTATTTGGTGGTCTTGAAAAATATATTACATGTTTTTACTTTAGCTAAGGTCTAAACAAAAGGTTTTAAATAAATGACATAATTTTTATTAATTTGGAAAAGGAGGGCACCAAAATAATTCTTTTTTTTTTAAATTCTTCTCTCATATATTATATCCCAAGCACAGTTTCCCCTTCCTCCCTCCCAAACAATTATTTTAAATTTATAAGGAAATATAGGCAATTTCAGCATGGTTCAAAAGTCCACTTGAACAGCATTGTTTAGGTGGCAGGCTTAAGCACTAACCTGTCAGAGACACAGTGCTGCTACTGTGTGAAACACAGAAGGCTGAGGAGGAAGCTAAGCTAACTGCATGACACTGTTATGCTGTGGGATGTTCTGTATGGCAAATGTGTTGCTAATAAAACACTGATTGGCCAGTGGCTAGGCAGGAAGTGTAGGCGGGACTAACAGAGAGAAT
>CABHPQ010162054.1:27618-52866 GCA_902168405.1 Peromyscus aztecus | reverse complement strand
TAGGTCACTATCACACTAGTAATTTCTCACTTCATAGTTGAGCCCTAAGTAGACATCCTGTCTAAGATCACAGAGCTAATTAATAGATATATTTATATACATATATATGTTCAACAAAGTTTTAAAGTTTATTTTGTGGGTATTTATTTGAACTGAAAATATTTGTTTTTAAACTTGTCTTTAATATGGAAAGTAGATGCAGTCTTTAAGAGCTTAATAAATTAGCATCAACTCTTTAAGCATACTATTCAAACATTCTATCATAGTTATAGTTTATACTATCTATTTAAAAAGAGTAAATCCTTAGAGCAGTGTTCTCAACCTTCTTAATGCTGTGACCCTTTAATACAGTTCCTCATGTTGTGGTGACCCCCAACCATAAAATTATTTTCACTGCTGCTTCATAACTGTAATTTTACTACAGTTATGAATCATAATGTAAATATCTGATATGTGGGATATGTTCAGTTAACCAAATCTACACACACACACACACACACACACACACACACACACACACAGGCAGGCCTAGGCAGTGGTGACTCTAGCTTCTGTCAAGTTAATAGAATCACCATTAGCCCATTGCACACTCTTGTACATTTACAGGCAAATTCTGTTCATTATTTGCACAAATCCTACTCATCACAGTATTGAAGGAAACCTAGTCCCTTCCTCCATGGCTTTCATAGTTAAAATGCAATGATGAGGAAACGTTTTGTGTTATTTTTATTGAGCTTTGTAGTGGAGTATTGATTTTCTCATTTAGAACAATCCCTCCTTTGGAGCTAACTTAAGGTAAATGTTAGCTTCTCAGTCTCCTTACAGTGCAGAAGATATGGAAAGACAATGTCTGCTTGGTGTGGAGTGCCTTAAACAACAGAAAGGACCAGCAGATAATTAAAAGTCACATAGTTAATTTAAATGTATGGAAGTCTGTTTACCAACTTAGTTTACTATGATGATAAGCCAGCTTCTCTCCCTTGATCTGTGTCAACATAATACTTTTAATGTGTTTTGTAGCATAAATATACAATCTGATAAATAGTTTCTATTACATTTCAGAATAGTGTCTTCATTATTTGTCCACGTATAATGAACTTATTGTTTCCAGCATACTGAGCACAAAAAAAAAAAAAAAAAGAATCTGAAAATGTTGGAGGGAACAATGCAGTAAAAACTTCAACTCCTTTGTGGTGTGAAAACTTTGAACTTAGTTTAACAGTGCTTAAATCATTAGTTTATTTCAAGGTTTATTACTATTGTGTTTATTTATTGCCATAGTTATTGTCACTGGAAAAATAGTAAGTGCTTAGTGTTGGAAAGTGTTGAGTATTTCTGACGTGGACCAAGTTTATAAATGTACTGTGTTGGTGTGATATGTCACAACAACTTTTTTATCATTTTTATTTGACCTAGAAGCATTGCCTTTGTTCGTTTGGAAATCCAGCTGTCTGGTTAGAAAACCCATGACCAACTTTTTGTCTTGTTTCCATTCCCAACACCCACATGGTGGCTCATAACCATCCCTAACTTAAGTTCTGGGAATCTGATGCCCTCTTCTGACCTCTGAAGACACCGAGCATGTACATAGTATATAAACATCCATGCCAACTGTCTTAGAGTTTCTATTGTTGTGGCAAAACATTACAACCGAAAGCACCTTATGGAGGAAAGGATTTATTTTGCTTAACTTCCATACCATAGTCCATCATTGAAGAAAGTCAGGGCAGCAACCTGGAGGCAGAAACTGATGCAGAGGCCATGGAATAGTGCTGTTTACTGGCTTGCTCCTGGTGGCTTGTGCAGCCTGCCTTCCTATAGTACCCAAAATCACCAGTCCAAGAGTGGCACTGCTCATAGTGAACTGGGCCCTCCCACATCAATCATCAAGAAAATGCACCACTTCCTTGCCCACAGGACAGTCTGATGAGGACATTTCCTCAAGGAAGGTTCTTCTTCCAGAATGAATCTAGTTTATGTCAAGTTGATATAAAACTAGACAAAACACTTATGCACATAAAATAAATATTAGAAAAGAATGGTTAGGCTTTGGCTGCTACAAAAAAGGGATCTCTACTGTTGGTTGTGTCTCACGTGAATTCACAGCACTGATTTGCATTTGAGTTTTATGATGAGTTTTTACTCCAAAGAGAATGTGCAGCTTCTATAGCTACAAAAGCAATGCTGACTACAAAGTGTTTCCGTTGAATTTTATCAAAGAAAATTATTTGTATGAGTCTTTTATAATGAGATTTTTACTAGTTTTTCTGTTTTAACACAGTACTTCCTATAATAATTACTTTTCAGAGATGGTGAGAGTAGAAGACTGGAGAGGTAAGAGCTACTCTTCCAGAGGATCTGAGTTTGATTCCCAGCTCCCCCACATCATGTAGCTCACATCATCCTGTGACCTGCCCCCAGCTCCTGGGGACCTGATGTTCTTTTCTGGTCTCCACGGCCCCCTGCATATATGTGACAGACACTCAGACAGCTACACATAAATAAAAATGCCTTTAGAAGTTGAATGCTGGACTTTTGTTTAATATTAAGCATTGGTCACATGATACTAAAAGCAGTCTAAAGACTTCCCTAAAGCATCTTATTAAAATTCATTGTCAAGCCCCCTTGCTTCCTCAGTCCATTTCCAGTACAGCTGAAGTTCCTCTGCCGTTCAGTATATGGTATGTACTCTTCATCTTACCTATGAGGGTATATCTGAGACGCTTAGTGGAATTCACTGGTGTAGAGATGCACAGTGTCTGAACTACCAGTAACATTATTTGGGGTTTTTTTCTGAGACAGGGTTTCTCTGTGTAGACCAGGCTGGCCTCGAACTCAGAGATTCACCTGTCTCTGCCTCCCAAGTTCTGGCATTAAAGGCGTGTACCACCACCACCACCACCTAGTTCAGTAACATTATTCTTGAACTTGACTTATTTGAACACAAGCTTGTGGAACTCTGTATTTTAGACAGCTACTAAGTGACCTATGGGAGGATAGCATGTATAACATGGATATACCAGAAAAGCAATTTCACGTTTTGTGCAGGACAGAGTAATATTTCAGCATGCTGCCCAAACATACTTAATTTCAAACATTTATTTCTGGAATTGTGCATTTATATTCTCAAATTGCAGTTGGTATCAGTAATTGAAACTATTATGGGACTCTTCAACTCTAGCTTGGTCTATAATGCTCTGGCATTTTTTGGTAGGGGGTTCTATATATCTGCTCTGCTCCAAGCTTACATTGTGGTGCTTCTTCACAGTCCTGCCTGAGATGAAACCCCAGAGTCTCATACGTGCTTGCCATGTGCTCTCTCCCCTGAGAGAGCAGCTCTGTAAGTCTATTCCAGTTTGTAAGTGTCCTGGTTTTCATTTTACAGCTGTATGCAGGAGCTATCCTTGAAGTCTGTGGATGAAAATTGGGGAGGTTCCCTCAAGTCCAAGGTATGTAGCAATCATTTAAAATTGTCATTTGCAAGAATAATTTTATTAGACATTCCCAGGAATGTGGATTTTCAGAAGTACACTATGCGGCAGTATATGAATGTTCTCCATTCTTTTTTCCAGAGGTGGAGTTTTAATAGAAATTGATGTCACCCAAGTTATTTACTATAAACAAATACAACCCAATAAGTTAGATTTAAAATAGAAGAGCATGAAATGATTCTTTCTTTAGAAAGATACTCTTGTCAGGTATAAATTTTAGGATAGCTTTTCTTTTAGCAGATAGCAGTCACCCTGAGGCTGACTCCATTCACTTAATATGACATTTTTTACAGGTACCTTTATTTCTTTATTATTATTAGACAGGAGGTCTAAGAAAGTCATAGCCTTCATGGCATTAAAGAACTTGTGCTGTCATGTAGAGTGTACAATACATTGTATATATAAACTCTCAAATGTTAAAGCTTCATTTACTACTTGTAAGGCGTGACTTACCTGTTACCACACTCCACTCTTTCAGAATTATGCTTCTGGGTCTGTGTTTAGCAGGAAAGAAAACCTACTGGGATTGATCATTAGTGATTCATCATGGCATTCCTTTTAAGCCTGTTCACTCAGTCCAGCCCATTAAAAGGCATTTGAATGAATGGAAATTATTAAATGTGCTGACAGCTCTGCTTGGTGTATAAGAAAGATTTTAAATAGTCTTTTCCCATAGCGGTCTCTCACATGGCTGAAAAGGTGGCTTGAATAGCTGGAAGCATGTTAGGTGGTGTTTTGCCGGGCATGCGGATAGGATTAGCCAATCAGGTAGTCTAAGATACGATGTTTACTGGCTGCATCACATTTTTATTTTCAGTCTATTTGGGAGTTTTTTCCCCCTTTTTTGTAAGATCTCTTTTTTATGTGTTAATTTACAGTTTTTACCTATTTTTTTATTTGTACTCTTAAATTTTGTTAATAGCAGTGTTCCGCTGCCCTGAAATTCCTATTTTTATGTAAACATATCTATAAAACATTTCCTTTAGGACCATACATAAGAGAAGAGTTTTATCTTTCATATTCATAAGTTCTTTGTATAACTTTGAAAGTTTTCCAAGCCCCTCCTTTTTAGTCACTTAATCACAGTTTAGGGGGATTATTTGTTAAGTGTCTTCTTCACCAGATTATAAATTTAATAAGGGCGGGGGTTATATATGTTTTCCGTACCTTTGCCTTTGCTGCCTGGAACATAGTAAACATCCAATAAATATCTTTGCGAATTTAAGTTTTTACTCCATCTATAATATAGGTGATATAGGTCCTTGGTTTTTTCTAAATGTTTGACGTTTCCCATTGAATAATCCACACAAGCACATCCTCAAGTGTGCATCTCCCTACCACCTCCACACCCCTTGCTTCTCTCTGTAACGTCGTCCAGGTATTCTGACTCAGCTTAACTGTTCACGGATGGGATCATGTATGGGTAAACCCAGTTCTCCTCATCTTTCTTTTGAACTGCCCCAGCTGTTCAAAGCTGAGCTGTGTTATTATTCTGTCAAGCCCACAAAACTACCGTTGGAATCTGGGATATTGATTAATTTGAAACAATGTCTTAAATATTTAGATAGGGATGTCTCTACATTTATTCATCATCTGTTTAAATTTACTTAGTTTTCACCTAGGGTGTATTTGGTTTCTTTCAACATATTGGATTAATCTCATAGCTAGCTTGGATTTAGACGTGACCCATTTGAATCTTTTTTTTTTTTTTCTTTTAAGCTTTTGTCAGAAGCGATAAGCCCAAACTGTTCAGAGGTCTACAGATCAAGGTAAGGGGCCATGGTGGGATCTTTTAATTTACTAGAGATTTTTAAAGACTAGTTTGTGATTGACCAAAAAAGCTGAGTCAAATGTTTCGAAAGACTTTGACGCTATTCTCCCGCCCTAAACTTCTCACTACAATAAATACCCTGGATCGGGATGGTGTGGTGCACTGTCTGAAATTGAAAGCAGTGTTTTGTTCTTTTTTAAAAATGCTGTTTCGTGGTGCATTTTCATATTTTATCTAAGCTTGCTTTAACCAAATTGGAAGTGGCTAGATTGTCACAACTTCCTACTGTTGGCAATAGATTGGTCATTAATCTTCCCTCCCCCCCCCCCCCCCCCACACACACACACAAGGTTTCTCTGTGTAGCTTTGGAGCCTGTCCTGGAACTCACTTTGTAGGCCAGGCTGGCCTCGAACTCACAGAGATCCACCTGCCCTTGCCTCCCAAGTGCTGGGATTAAAGGTGTGCTCCACCACTGCTCGGCTAGAGATTGGTCATTAATCTTACCCACAGTTTTTGTCATATAATATTTAAAATTAAGTCTGTTTTTAAAGCCAGTAAGACAATGACTATGTATCTGAGCCACAGCAACAGTTTGTCTTCCCTTGAAACTGGCCGTAGGTTCTAGACTCTATAGTTTAGATTATGTGGTTGTGTTCTGAGGTAGTGAGCCACATGTGCCCGCGCTGTTGACTCTTTAGTTTAAACCCCCACTAGTAATTGGGAATAAGCCAAGTGCTTAGCATGTGCAAGGCTCTAGCACCACAGAAAGCAAAAAGATGATAATAATATCAAAAACTACCTCCACAGCTCGAGTTCAAGCTTTAAAACTGAAGCATTTGGTGCTGGAGAGGCAGCTCAGCAGTTAGGAGTACTTGTACTCTCACAGAGGACCTAGTTCCGTTCACAACACCAGCATGGCCACTCACACCTGTAACTCCCCCTCCAGAGAATTCAGTGTCCACTTCTGGCCCCTGAAGACATGGCACACACACAGCCCCACACAATCAGTCACTGACTCTTTAGAGACAGAAGCATGGCACTTGAAAGGAAGTACCGTACTTAGCGCTGCTATTTTTTTTCTTGTAGTTTTCCATAATTTGGAAACAGATTTGATCTCAACAAGTGTGTTCAATTTATTTTCCTGATTGTTCTGCATTTGTCTGTCACTACCATTCAGTGTTAAGATCACTGGCTATGAGAGAGCCATGTCTGTAATACCTGCCACATTCAATAATAGGCTTTAGAATCCCACTTAAAGTATCTCTACCAACAGATACTTTGCTCTTTGGATGTAACGTGTAGTTTTCTTAGTTCTTACAGTTTTTGAAATCACTTTCAAGTCTTTGCTGTAAAAGACTTCCTGATGATTAGATAAAAGCTGTTAAAATGATTAGCATAGTTAATTCAGCCATTTTGATCTTGGTTAAGAGTCAAAAGCCTCCTTCTAAGCAGAAAATGATGATATCTCTGGTCTTTGTAGTATGTTCGAGGTTCAGACCCTGTCCTAAAGCTTTTGGACGACAACGGGAACATTGCTGAAGAACTAAGCATCCTCAAGTGGAACACAGACAGTGTGGAAGAGTTTCTCAGCGAGAAGTTGGAGCGCGTATAAGCCTTGCTCAGTTCTTCTTTTCTTACCAAGTGAACTGTCAGAGCACCTAGAAAATAACTGAGTTTTGCATGCTTACATTGGTCAGTCTTTATGTATGCCATTAATCTTCTAATTAGAAGTTGAAGTAGCACCACAGCCTGTAATATGTAAGGAGCTGACAGGCTTACCAAAACCCATTTCTTAGTCATTTCTATTCTTCTGAACTTGTTGATGTCACTAATGAAATGCTTTGTAAGAGGCTTCTGGTTAATTATGCAAATACTAGCTTATGATAATTGGTCCAGTTTTATAAACAACAGAATCTTAAGTAAGGGAAGGTAATAAAGAAGATGCCTGCCTCCTTTGCTGTGTGCTCTGTTGAAAGTAATTGACAGAAAACTACAAAACAAGTAAGATACACTGAGCCTCAACAACGTGCCTGCTCCTCAGAGCCCCTCAGAGCTTTTCTATTGCCTGGCTTTCTTTTTAGTAGAAGTATTTGTGCCACATAAAATTTTTGTAGCCTTATTATTACGGAACGGATTGAATATCTACAGTAAGAGCGTAATACTCATAAAGGTTTGCATTAATGAGGATTACACAGAAAACCTTTGGTAAGGATTTGTGTAGATCTGATAATTGGCAAATTTTTATGTTTTTAAATATTCTTACAGAAGAGTTCCATTTAAGAATGTTCACTTATAGGACCAAAATATAAATAAAAACTTTCAAAAATGTTTGAATTTAAAATTACTCTGGTTTGTCCTTTTGTGTTTCTCAGTGCGTGTTTGTTTTTTCATGTAAGCTCCTTTTTAAGCCAAACTACAAAGATGACTGTACTACTGGGAACTTAATAGCTTTTAATTACAAACAGTGTGGAGTGGTTATTAATTTAAAAGCTGTCTTGTCATGTAACATCTAAAATAAGTCTTTTTTTTAGTCAGTAAGACAATGAATACAAACGTGTATGGCTTGGCTCATCAAAATAGTGTGAGGAATCCTAGCAAAGGATCCTCTACGTTTGGTCCTCTGCAGTAATGCCAAAGGCCTGTGATTCGACAGTCCGGGTCTGGTGAGTGTACCACTGCTCCTTCGTGGTTATTGCTATTTTAGAACAAGAGGGAGATTAAGCCTCTTGTGGACGGAGAAGTTGCCACCACAGACAGAAGAATAGACGTATTGAAGGATGGAACTTCAAAAAAGAACTTCTGGCATTGACATAGAAAATAAATTGGACTGGTTTCCGGGCAGGAAGAGCCAGTTAAATGAATATCTGCTTGGGGAGGGGAGTGGGGTGAGATGTTTAAAAAGAGGCCTGAAAAGTCTATTGTCTTCTGGAGATCAAAGAAGCCGAGCCCATGGTACCCAGAGCTGGCCTAGCAGAGTGTCTGCTCCAGCCTACATTTTAATTGGGAGTTTCAAGTTAATCAGCCAATTCAAGTCAAAGAACAGCTTTTTAAAGAGACAAAACTACTGATTACTAAGAAAGGGGTATACGTTGTGATCTAAAAAGCGCCATTTTATACAAAATTCCTGGTGCTTGATTGAGCTTATTCAATTCACAAACATTGTGGTGACTTTTCTCTGCCTTCAAAATTTTGTTACTAATAACTTTAACTGTTTTAAGTTATCTCTAAATTTGGCAGAGGTTTTGAAATAAGGACCTGTGAGCAAGAATTGCCTTATCCTGTTATGAGGATTGAAGCTTGAAAGCAGTTCTAAAATCAAAAGTAGATACTCTGTAAACAGGCACACGTAACATGTATGTACATAGCCTGACAGAGATCTCGCTCAAGGCTTTCTCCTGGCACAAAGGTTTCGTGGTCACTGATACTACAGAACATAGGCACTGCCATGAGGGGCAGGAGCCAGCTGTGCTTTCAGACAGTTTTGCAGAAATGGACTTCACGTCATGTGGATGAGTGCGTTAAGAACTTCCTTCTCCACTAAGTGGTCTTCAGGGGGCTCTTCAAATCTTCGACTGATGCTTGACCAGCTTTTTCTCCTTACTTTACTCATTTCCCTTGGGCTGTGAGACCAGAGCCCTTTACATAGGATTGTGGTCACTCTTCAACCTTTAAACAGCCCACAACAGTGCACACAGATGTGGTTAAAAATGGGGGACGACGACAAAGGAGACGTGATTAGGGATCTTGGAGAATGTGACAAACCGAAGAAGTCTAGAAGATGAACTGAAGCTGTCAAGGAAAAGTGAATGGAAAGTGCCCTCTAGTCAGTCCAGATGACCACTCTGCCCTAGCAGAAAGTGCACAGCGCACGCGTGTGTGTGTGTGTGTGTGTGTGTGTGTGTGTGTGTGTGTGTGTGTGTGTGTGTGTGTTTGTGTGTGTGACATACTGTGTTGTGTGTACATATAAATGTACACAGGTAGAGACTGGAGGTCACCTCTCCCCACCAGCCCCTAACTTTGTTTTTATACTCTCTCTCACTTGCCCAGACTCTAGGTAGACTGCCTGTGAGTTCCAGGGATCCTCCTGTCTCGTCCTCCCCAGCTCTTGGCTTATAACCATGCCACCAACACACCCAGCCTTATAAAAAAAAAAAAGGTCACTGGGGATCAAATTCAGGTCCTTGCACTTTCAAGTACTTTCCTGACTGAGCAATCTCCCCAGCCCCAAGTCTAGCATTTCATACACCCAAAAGATAGTCAACATATCTGAAGGAGCCCAGGGAGGCAGGAGAAAAGTAGGGAATGACCTTGGAAAGGAGGCAAAGGTGACAATGCATGCCATCCTAAGAACTTAGCTGTGTTTTAAATTCTCAGAACAAAAGCTGTAAGTAAGGGAATGACTAAGTTCACCTGTAAAGGTCACAGACAAACAACAAGAACTCACTTATGTCTGTCTAATGCTTTTAGTGAAGGTAATCTCTTTAGGATTCTCAATGTATAATATGCTCTTTTTTTTCCAATTCGCTTTTTAAAACTACTCAGCTTTCTTTGAGGGAAAATACAAACCTAAGCATAAATGTTAAATGAGTTTCCAGTGTTCATTTGTATGTACGCAACCCTTAGAATAGTCACTAGCTTTGTGAAACAAAGGGAATTTGCATATTTTACACTCTCCATGCGCCCTCCTCCTCATCCTGGTTACTTTCCATAGGGTCTCCCTTTGTTGTCCAGGCTGGTCTTGAATTTCTGGGGGGAAGTGGTCTTCCTGCTGCAGCCTCTTGAGTCACTCCAGACCAACATGAATCTCAAATCTAGCTCTTCATAGAACCAGAAAGAAATTTACTAAGTGTCTCACTATGTGGCCCAGGCTGACCTGGAACTTGGAATCTTCCTGCCTCGGCCTCCTGGGTACTGAGATTGTAAGTGTGCACCAGTCATCACATCTGCCATACAGCCAGTGTTTTGACCCAAGATCCCAGGTCTTACCTGATCTAAATTATTGGAATTAAATCGCTAGCAACTCATAGAATCAGCTTAATAATCACGGCAATTTATTTGGGGGCTAACTCACAACTCCGGGAGATTTATCGCAGGATCCAGGAAAACTGAGCTATGTCCCACGCTGAAGGGCTTAGTCCAAGATCTCAGCATCCAAACCATGAGGTAGCCAAGAGAGGGATGCATAAGTACATCCCAGGTCTTAAGGGTCCCCAAGCAGCCACACCCCAGGGGCATGTACCTCAAGGTCATAGGCAGGTGTAATTGTTACTAGGGGCAGGGCTTCAGGGCATGGCTCAAACAGTCATCCACTACACCAAATCATCCAGGTATAGAGCTCTATTCAGAGTCCTTTCTCTTTTCCTGGCTTGTGCATCAGGATAATGACTTGGAGTCCAGACTGCTACACTTTCTACCTTTTCCTGCTCAACATGATCCTATAACAATGGCTTGAACCCCCTTGCCAAACTCCCTATAGCCAAGTTTATTTTGTAGCAGTAACACCCCAAAATCTAATCAAAATGATTGTCTTACAAATCTGTCTGTAAGTAGGACTATATGGGAGCAGATCGTCTGTTTTGTGAGGTTCCTCTTCCAAGCTAGATCCTTAACCCTGCTGGCTCATGGCACTGGCTATCAGTCCCTTTCCCTTAGGCAGCCTGAGTTTCCCCCCAGGGTGGTGAATGGGCTCCAAAACTAAGCATCCTAAGAGGGCCACTGCCTCTCTTTAATGCCTGGTCCAGAAATGCCACATCTGCCCAGGTTCAAGGAAAAGAATGGGCATTCATTGAAGGAATGTATTACTAGCATCCTGTCACTGTCACGGCATAGCTGAGATACCAACTTCTAGGAGGAAAGGCACTTGGACTCATGGTTTCACATGCTGTCATCCACAATGCCTGGCCTGTTGTTGCTATGGAGCCCATGACATGACAGCAGTACATCATGGCGGGAAACACCTGGCAAAGAATGCTGCTCATCTCATGGAGGCTGGGAGGTAAAGAAAGAAGGAAGCCAGGAGTTCCAGCATTCCATTCCAGGCATGCTGCTAATGCCCTAACATACCACCAGGACTCACCTAAGGGTTCCACCACCTCCCAAGAGCACCACAGGCTAAGAACCAGCCTTCAACACTTGGACTGTTGGAGGCATTCAAGATCCAAACTGTACTGTAGGTGTCAAGTTTTGTAGGTTTGTTTTAAATTATGTATATATGTGGGCAGGGGTACCCTCAGAATCCAGAAGAGGACACTGGATCCCTTGGAACTGGAGTTACAGTAGTTGTGAGCTGGTCATGTGGGTGCTAAGAACCTAACTTGGGTCCTTTGCAAGATCAGTGAGCCCTCTCCACGGCTGAGCCATCTCTCCAGCTGCAAGACTGAGTTTTCTCTGTGTGTATGTATATGAGCCTACATGACCATAGTTCACCCCATGTGTGCAGCAGCTCAGGGAGGCCAAATGAGGTGTCAGATTCTCAAAGTGGAGTTGCAGGTGGTCATGAACTGCCTAATATAGGTGCTGGGGACTGAACTCAAGTCCTCTGTAGCAAGCATGTCACTGATAAGCCACATCTCTATCTCTCTGGCCCCATGAGGCACATTTTAACATGTGCACATCTGGCCCCATGAGGTACATTATAACACCTGCTCAATCTCCAGCCCAGTACTACATGGGGGTGGGGGAGGGCAGGTAGACATGCCATTTGTTTTTCTTTTGCCCTCAGGATTTTTCTTCCATGTGGGACTTTAAGAAACCCTGAATCTCTTAACATGCAACTTCAGTCCCATTGTTAGGCATTCTGGTGACTCCTATAGGAACATGAAGTCATCCCTCAGATATCTAATGTAAGCAAAGCAACTTAATCAGCTTTGAACTGCTAAGGAAACTTGCAGTGTAATATGAATATCTCCCTCCAAGCTCACAAGGCCCTCAGCCCTATAGCAGAGAAAATGTTGTAGGACATCCACTCACTTGTTCTGCACAAGCCAGTAATTGTGTATATCTGGTCACTTTTTCTTTTTATTTAAAAAAAACTTTTATTCATTTTACATACCAACCCCCAGATCCTTTTTTCATCCCTCCTCCCGCTCCCCCCCAGCCTCCCTCCCTGGTCCACTCCCCATCCCCTCCTCCAAAAGGGTAAGGCCTCCCATGGGGAGTCAGCAAAGCCTGGTACATTCAGTTGAGGCAGGACCAAGCTGTCCCCCTGCATCAAGGGTGAGCAAGGTGTCCAACCATAGGTAATGGCATCCAGAAAGCCAGCTCATGCACCAGGGATTGATCCTGATCACACTGCTAGGGGGCCCTCAAACAGACAAAGCTACACAAATGTCTCCTGTATGCAATATCTGATCACTTTATCTGTAATTTGTATAAATGAACATTATATTCTGGGATACTATCTGTAGTATTTAATAATTTAACATCTCTTCTGATGTATCGATTTGGCTAGGCTACAGTACCTAGTCTCTTCAAACATTAGAGAGCTATAAAGGTACTTTCTGGGTGTGATTAGCACTGGTAAATTGACCTCTGCAATGTAGGTAATGATCTTAAGAATAGTTGATAACCTCAGAACACAGGTAAGGTTTCCTTACATAGAATTCTGTGTTAAGTCTGCAGCATAGTTTCTAGACTGCTGGCCTTCTCTGTGAAGACCTGACTTAAGACAGCATTGTTCTGCTAGGCTGCCCTGTGGTAGATTTCAGACTTCCCAACCCTTCCAACTGCATGAGTCAATTCCTTAAAATAGAAAAAAAAAAAAAAAAAAAAAAGTCCATAGAATTTACATAATATGTTCCATTGTTTCTGTTTCTCCAGAGGCTACTGACTCACTCCTTGCAGTATTGTGTGCACTGGTGATTGATAGCCTGCATTTACAAAGACTTACAAAGAAAAGGACAGTGTACATGCAAACTATTGTAGGTTCCATGTACAATCTATGTTCCGAGATTGGCCATCTGTGACTTTGGCTCCTCTTCAAAGCCATCTACCCAAGGTATCTTTCCCATGGTTTCGTTTTCCTCAGTAGGAATAACACATGGGGTTGTATTTATGTTTGGCTGTACACAGAATAAACTGACAGCTGATTAAACAATCACTTAACACTGTTTTCAAGGAAAGACAACAGATTTCTTTTAAGTCATCTTTTGTGTGAAAACAGTATCAGTTGGCTCAGAAGTTTCTGTAAGCAGAACAATAATGTGTAAAATATGTTTTGTGATTGATTTGCAAACAGACATGGAAAAGTTACTGGGTAATAAATGAGCCCTGAACAAAATACCTCTTTTCAAATTAATGCAATTTTTTTTTGACAGAGTTATTGTGTTAGAATGGGAGGAGGTGATAAATGTAACGTCTCCAGTGTAACTAGGTATTTTATTCTGCCTGATGTTACAGAGTTGTTTGTAAACTAGAAAAAATATGATCTAACACCTCAGTTCTTAAGTAGACACATTTGAGAATGCTGAAAGATTTGTTCTCAGTAACTTTCGCTAGATCACTATCAAGCAAACCAAGCAAGTAGCACCTCCAGACTTCCATTAGGATGCGGCTGTTGCTAGAAGAATTAGCCCGGAGGAAAGATGAGGATGTCCACGGATAAGAACTGTCTTACTTGTTGCCCATGGGTGTTTCTGCTGCTGCTACTGCTTTCTTATTCTTTGAGAGGATCTCACTGTAGTGCTAGCTGGTCTGTAACTCAGAGAGATCCTGCCTCTTCCTCCCAGGTGCCGGGATTAAAGACATGCACTATGACAACCAGCCCTGGGCTTGAATTTGCCACTTCCTCTCTCTGCCCGTTCTGGAGCAGACTAGAAATTTGCTCTTGGGGCTCACACTTGTTGCCCATCTTCCATACAAGGCATGCCTCTGCCTTCATGGTTAGTATCTTCCACACGCTGGTTTTCAAGAGAACATTAGGCCTTTGTCTCCCTGGGCCCTCAGAGGAAACACTCTAAAACTTCTCTAAGTGGGAGCTGAAAGAGTTCTTTGGAGTTTTTCAGTCCTTCCTTCTTCCATGTCCATGAATGCTGCTCTGTTGGTGTTAGTGGATGCCACATTAAGATCACCCACACTTTCTAAACAACGAAACTAGAAAGGAACTACATTCTTAAAAGACTTGAATGGAAGGACATCCCATCTTTACAAGCCAAGGCATATTTAAATTATGGCATAGTTTACAAAAGTTCAGTTAAACAAGCAACTTTTTAAGAACAAATAAATCCGTGGCAATCTTAAGCGTTACCCCTTACAGATCAGTGATTCTCAGAGTTTAGAGTTTATTAGAATTCCCAGTGGAAGTTGCTACAAAGTATGGAGCATGAGAATGACCCCATCCCTCCCACCCTCCACTCCTCCCACACACACAAGCAGTAAGTCTGGGTTAGGACAGGAATTGCTTTTTTTCCCTATCTTAAGCGTATGGGTGTTTTGCCTGCATGCACATAGATACAGATAGTCTGTATCTATCTATGCACCATTTCATTTGTCTGCTGTGACTGGAAACCAGAAGAGGACCCCAGCTCCCCTTGGGATTGGAGTCACCATGTGGGTGCTGGGAATCAAACCTGGGTCCTCTGAAAAGCAGCCAGTGCTCTTGACAGCCAAGCTGTCTCTCCAGCCCCAGTAACTGCAATGTTAACGATCACAGGTGACTGTGGTATGCAAAGTACTGCAACTGCAGGGCCTTGAGCAAATGTCTGGCATTCTGCATCGTGGCATTGCATACCTACTTAAAGTAACTTCTGCAGTCAGGGTCCCCAGCTTGCTCACTTAGCAAAGCCTGAGTGCTTCGCTGGGGCTGCTCCAGGTGAATAAGAAGAAATACTGCTCTGGAGACTATGGTAATAGCCCAAGAAAGTGGTAATGGAGTTAGAGCAAGGTATTAGTAAATAATAATATTAATGTAATCATTGTAATTAGTATATATGTATAAAAATGACTGGAAGTTCACAATTGCCGTCGCTATGGAAGCCGATACAGGAACTCCAGTAGTGCCACATGTGCAGTGTGTGGGCCAGCTAAAGAAGACAGCTGCTTCTCTGTGCATCTCATGCCTGAGCTTGGGCATAGATACCATGTTACCAAATAGCTAGTTTCTCAAGAGAATAAGACATTGGAGTTTAAAATGTGAAACTTCCTTGTTTTTCAAACAGTGGCCACAAATTTTCTTTTCCAAACTCAGTGGAAGCCAAATGTAATATTAGGCCCACAGATCAGTTTGCCGCAATGTCTCACCACCACCCCCCCCCCCCCCCCCCCGCCCCCCACCCCCGCCACCGCCCCCTGTGTAACTCTGGCTGTCCCGGAACTTACTATATAGAGCAAGCTGGCCTGGAACTCACAGAGATCTGCCTGCCTCTGCCTCTGCCCTCTGCTCTCTGTCTCTGTCTCCCAAGTGCTGGGATAAAGGTGCGCCATTACTATGTCCAGACCCCAAATCTTTGGATAAGGAGGAAAAAGGATGAAGTGCAAGGAAGACTGGACCAAATCATAGATGCTAAAGCAGAATTCAGAACAACTAGCCCGTTAAGAGGAAACTGGAAACACTCACTTTGATTTTGAGTCCAAGAGAAGAGGTGGGGGCTAAAGAGATGGCTGTGGTTAAGAGCACAGAGGACCAACTTCAGTTTCCAGCACCCACATTGGAGGCTCACAACCCTTCGTACTTCCAGTTTTAGGGACTCCGACACCTCTGACCTCTATTGGCACCAGGTACACAGGGAGTACACATTCATACATACATGTTGGCACTCATACATACACATTTAATAAATCAATCTTAACCAAAACAGGGGAGAGATGTTCAGATGGAATGGGCTGTAAGTATTTGAAGCTCAGAAAAGGGTCTCAAGAGGAAAGAGAAGTCCGGAAACAGCAGAACTCACCATCCATACATGTAATTGTCCAAACCCAATCAAGCACACTTGGCACAATAGAGCGGGTAACAGTGTACGTAGAATTATTCCTCCACCCAAAGTGGGTGAGATGCAAAATGCCCCTCATCATTTTGTCTCAGTTCCCACACCATTAATGGACACCTGAGATCACGGCTAATTCTAGGTGCTTTTCCAGGGCATTTTCAAGGATAAACTTCATTATACACAGTATTTTGTCTTCCATGCTGACTGATTTCTTTACTATACATTTATTACTTTGGAGTGTTCCTACATTACTGCTCGGCTAACACACAGATTGTAGAGGCTCCATCTATTTGATCTCAGTGTATGAAAGCCCTAAGGAGAGAGGGGGTCATCCTGAAGAAGATTTGTAGTGACGGGAGAAGTAGTATGCAGCACTGGATCCAAACACTGTCAGTGTCTGAGAGGAAAAGCAAAGGAAGGAGTCAGTGAGAAAGAACGGACAGAGAGGCCCAAGGGAGAGACACAGAAGGGTGGGCGTCAGTCCCTCACTCATATTCAGAGGCAAGTCCCAAGTGTAATCCCAACACTTGGGAGGTGGAGGCAGATGGATCGTGGTGGGCCATCCCTCGCCCCCACACTTCCCTAGAGTACTCTTGAATAGCAGCAGCAGGAAATATTAGTTAGAAGAATAGAGGGGAGAGGAAAAGATAGAAAATACAGGATAGCGTCAAGAGGGCCTGGATCCTAATCCACTGGCCCTCAACTGTCTCTGCCCTAGGGTATTTAAAGGAATGCCAAGGAGTGGAGCAAAAGACCGCCCCCCAGCACAGCCAAGTGCAGACCATCTCAGACACCTGGTACTCGGGCTGTGGTCCAATCATCCTCTTTATGCAGACCTGCTGGGTAAAGCCATTAGGAAAAATGGACTCCAACAATAGATCAGAAGTTTAAGGGCAGCCTTGGCTAAATAGCAAGTTTGAGACTAGCCTGGGCTACATAAGAATCTACCTAAAAAAATTGTGGTGGTTGGGTGGATGTGTGCATGCATGCGCGTGCGTGTGTGTGTGTGTGTGTGTGTGTGTGTGTGTGTGTGTGTGTGTTCAATATTACAACTTGAAGGTGTGAGTTGAGTGAAAAATGTCCACTCATTTAGCTATTCCTCTTACCCTTTTCCCATCAGGCCCTGCTCTCAGCTCTGCTGGGTGATCTCAGCTCCTGATGTGACATGCTTTGCTCTCTACCTGTGCTTTCTATCTGCTACTCGATATTTAGTCTTTCTCTTTTGCTCGCTTGACACTTGATAAACTGATAGTGCAGCTCTCATACGTCACTTTCTGGACTGCATAGAACAGTTTCCCCTTTGTGCATAAGAAGGTACCCTCATCACACCTTCTTATAACACATTGGATCATACTGGATTATAGCTCACCCTAAAGACTAGATTTAATTTTATTCTCTCTCTCAAGACCCCATCTCCAAATACAGTCACATGCCGAGATACTGGGGTTTAGGACTTCAACATACTAGTGGACACACAATTCAACCCATAACAGTGCCACGCATTAGAATTCAGGAAGGTGGGAGATAAGTGAGTTGAAAAGAAGTTGTGTGGAGGGAAGAAGGGACAATTGTTTGGAGAAATTAGAACAAGTCTAGGAAAGAGCTGAATTGGATGCAAAGCCAAAAGAGGAGTGGTTCATGCAGAGGGAAGACTGAGTATGCTCATAAACTAAGAGGCCAGTGGAGAAGCAGAAGTTAGTATGACAGAGAGGCCATGGGCTCAAAACAAAGAGAAGTGTCTTCAAATGAAGAATGGGCAGGAGCAGAGCCACACTGTGGGAGGCTGTGGTGGTTTGAGTAAGAACAGCCCCCATAGGCGTGTGTGTTTGATAGCATGTTGGTGGAACTGTTTGGAAAGGATTAGGAGATGTAACCTTGTTGAAGGAGATGTGTCACTGGGGGTGGGCTTTGAGGTTTCAAAAGCCCACCCCACGCCCTGGCTCACTCTCACGAAGTCTCCTGCTTATGGATCAGGATATAGATCTTAGCTACTGCTCCAGAACCATGCCTGCCTGCCTGCTGCCATGCTCCCCACCATGATGGTCATGGACTCAGTCTTTGAAACTGTAAGCCCCCAATAAACCTCTGTCACAGTGGTTCTCAACCTTCCTACTGCTGTAACTCTTTAATACAGCTCCTCATGTTGAGGTGACCCCCAACTGTGAAATTATTTTGCTGCTATTTCATAACTGTAATTTTGCTTCTGTTAGGAATCATAATGTAAATATCTGATACGAAGGATACATGATATGCATCCCCAAAGGAATCATGACCCACAGGTTGAGAACCACTGCTCCACAAGTCGCTTTGGTTATGGTGTTTTGTCATAGCAATTGAAATGTAATAGAACAGAGGGTAACATAGAAAAACATCAGCTTACTCAGTGACAGAGGCGATGAGGACGGGAGAGCAGTCATTCATCAGGACTGGAGAGCAGACAGAGGCTGTGTTCTGGATGCATAAAGATTTGGAAGAGATATAGAAAACAAGAGGAAGTAAGAACAGAGCCAGAGCCAGACTGATCTTACTATTTAGGGTCTAACTGTGGATTGTCACTGATTTGCATTACTTTGGCTCAATTACCTAATTATTCTTTGTCATGTCACTGTCCTGTGTGACACAAGGGTTAGTAATAACCAGTTTGTATCGACCATGTTATTTTACACGATGCATAAGAAAACAGCTACATTTCCGGCAGCATTCTTAGCATCCTGCTTCTTGCACTGCCCAATCCCTGCACCCCGGTTTATCAGCTACTTTGGAAGTCTTTCTCATCTTCTTCCTTACTCAGTCTTCAAGGACTCAGTGACCTTAGAGATCTGACAGAGGTACTCTATTTCCAATTCACATGTTAAGTGTTACCCTGCCTCTTGAGTCTTAGCCATTTCCAGGGCATCCCAAATAATGCCTGTTTTTTCCTCAAAGCACATAAAACATACACATACCAATACATCTTCAAATTAAAATCACACTAAACAGACCTATTGCTGCCAGGAATGATCTAAAACTTGGTTTGCAGGACAGGAAACTGAGACTAGTCTTTGCTTCTTATCCTGTGGAAGCAGCAAGTCAGGGTTTCAGGACACCGAACAACCATGAAGACACATTGAGGCTTCTAGAACACCAAGGAATTAACATGACTTCTGCTTAGCATCACTGGCCTTGATTAACATCCTCCCATTAGCCCTGGAGTCAGGATAACAATTCAGCTACAGGTCATCGCCAAAAGCTTATTTTTTCTGGCAGCATATAAGCTGGGGATGATTGGTATTTGTCGGTGAGAGGTTTGGCTTCCAGTCTGCATCACAATTCTGTAGAAAAACTGCACCGCTGGTCCTGTTTCCACTCTTTGCTTTGCTTGACCCAGTTGTAATCTGGTTTCTGTTGCACCTCTGCCACAGAGCCCTTCTCTGTCTGTGCTCTAAGTACTAACCCTCGGTTCCCATTCAACAAACTTTCGGTGCCACGGTCGCCTCTGTGCTGAAGCATCTTGTTTACAAAAGCTCCATCTCCCCACGTCCCTGCTGTCCTTCTTTGCCCTCTACTCCTTCTGTGCTCATCCACTGATACTGCAGTTGCCCCGAAGGTTAACTCATGGTCCAGGGTCTTATCTGTCCAACTATCAGAAATCAAAGGGCAGCAATGCCAGGTCAGGCAGGAAAACACAAAGGTCAGGTAGAATTAGCAGGATGTTTGGGGGACTTTGGCAAAGAGAAAACACCTCCCTGTGTGAAGAAACCATTACTTGAAAGGCTTTAAGCATTATCCTGACCATTTAACCCTTTCACGGACTGGGCTTGACCTACAAGGTGTGTGGTGTGCACTCAATCCCATCATAATGAATGACAGTCGTTCCTGACTTCGCTTGCATTTTAGGCCCCTAAAGATGCCGGATATGATTTACTTTCAGTCTGTAAAAAGTGCTCCCCTGGGGCCTCATGTCTGTTCATTAACATCACACGAACTACCTTGTACACAGTGACATCACCTATCACCCACCTTTTCCAGACAGCACGTTTTGTTTCTGTCACTTTGTCACCTCCATGCCTCCTGGAGGTCTCTCCCATGTGCCCTCCGCCCTGAGTTGACTATTACTGCTGGTCTTTTTTGTATATAATTCCAAGGGACCATCAGAGCTCATAGGACAGGAAGACAGCCCTTTCGTCATACAAAGATCGTAGGATGTTTTTTGGGTGGTGATGTTGATCTGGCTTTAGGTTGGGTTGTTGTTTGAGACAGTATCTCACCATACAGTCAAGGCTGGTCTTGAACTTGTGATCTTCCTGTCTGAGCCTCCTAAGTGTTGGGATTACAGGCGTGCACTGTCACTCTTACCTTAGAAGTCAGCTCTTTGCATTCCTCCTCTACAGCATTGGAAGACTATTTTCTTGGGTGTGGCAACCACAAATACTTAAGTAATTACTTAACATTCTTTCTCACAGAGGTTTAACTTTCTATGGGAAATTTTGCTTAAAAGAAAAATTTGGCCGGGCGGTGGTGGCACACATCTTTAATCCCAGCACTCGGGAGGCAGAGGCAGGCAGATCTCTGTGAGTTTGAGGCTAGCCTGGGCTACAGAGTGAGTTCCAGAATAGACACAAAGCTACACAGAGAAACCCTGTCTCGAAAGAAAAAAAATGAAGGGAAATCTTCCATCTGATGATTCTTTTTCTCACACACTCAGAGAAAAGAATAATGAGAGGGTACAATCTTTTTGTGTTTGTGCATACACATGACGGTGCACGTACAGGTGTGAGAGCATGCACGTGAAGGCCAGGGTCAATATTGAGTGTCTTTCTCAATTGCTAGGAACATATGCTCTTGATAAAGTCCCTGCAGTGATGAACAGTGTTCCAGTTCAGTCTCAGGTCTGCTAAAGCTGCTGTGAAAACCCCAGAGGAGATACCCTTGGGACAGAGAGTAGCACGACTTTGCTCTTTCTCATCACATGTTATCAGCAGGGCCAGTTCAGTTCTTGGGTCAGTGAATGGTTCAGCCAGTAAATGTGCTTGCACCAAACCTGTCAGTCTGAGTTCCATCCCTGGGACTCACAGGACAGAAGGAGAAAATTAAGTGTTTTGTGACCTCTACATCCCATGACACATGTAATCCCCACCTCCCACAGTAAGTTCAATGTAAAGAGAACTACTGACTTTCATCTAGCAGCAACACTGCCCTGAGTTTAAAAGAAAGGCAGACACAGGCTGTTGGGGCATCAGACAGAAACAAAAGGGTTGACACACAAAGCCTGGCTTCACCCTTTCCTGATCCTCCCATACTCACTAACTCTGTTTTTCCATTTCCACCTACCTGATCCCTTCTGTATACCATCTGTTAATGTGCCATGCCTCCCCCATCAAGTTGTGCCTTAAGAAGTTACACCATTTCCATCTTCCCCCAGCTCATTGGTCTGCCCCTTCCCTCCAACTCACCTCTAACAATAGACACAAATACAGTCATCCTCCATAGTTGGTGTTGCCCACATCTCCCATTAGACCACGGGAATCACAAGGACTGGACTCTGTTCTCACTACTGCTGTGTTTATGGGGCTCAGTCCATTGTTTAGCACAAAGGCGCTTAATAAACCCTTATCTAATGCTTATCCTCAGGACCAGGTCATTGTCCCATAGTCCTTTCCCCTTGAAATGCCCTTACTCTTCATCCTTCAAGAGGCCTTCTCAATGTCTTTCACCCACATCAACTCCCCTCTTGTAATGAAAACAGTATTTCAGATTTGTACCATGTAATTTAGTGCTTGACTACATCCCACACTGGTGATCTTCTTTCCATCTTCAGGTAAAGACCCTGGTGGCTGTCCTCTGCCACTCCTACGGCATCTGGTGGCTCAGTAAACACTGGCACTCCTTAGAAGCAGATACTTAAATCTAATATCTGCAACTTGCTGTCAAGAGCTCTATCGAGCTTTAAAGATGAGGACTGCGGTGTTCGGCTTTCAAATAAATCAGCTTAATTCCAGGAAAGTCTGAGTAACTGCAGGAAATTAGAGAGCTAGAACAAGCAGCCTTGATCCAATGAACACGAAATCTTCCACATAGCAAAGTCATTTCTTAAGAAGGGTGATAAATCCCACTGATGGGAACATTCAGGCCCGTTTCTTCCAAAGATCCCGTCCTTCCCCTGAACATAACACCCCTTCATCCCCCTCTTCCCATAACTGAAGAAGAACCTCTCCAAAGGGCTTCTTAAATATTTGAAGATGACAGCTTCTGGGATCATCTTGTCTATGGTGATTTACCGTAGTCTCTTGATGGACCGCAGGCTCTAAAACCAAGAATCATGCAGGCACTTGCTCCTCCTCTGCCATGAGGAGATTTAATGACAGTTAAGTTTCAACTTCCCTGGCAGCAACACGCGACCTCAAACATGAGCAACTGCAGAGTGGACTTAGAAAAAGAATGACCCCTATGAAAGTTTCCATTTGGTAATAGTGATAAACTAATTTCTCTACCATTAGGTAATCTGCGACATGACAGATTAACTAAGGTCATATTTTATCAAATTGAAGTTTGTATCAGGGCTCTTCCTAGTGTTATACCCCTCTTTTTTTTTTTTTTTTTTTTTTTGTTTTTTGAGACAGGGTTTCTCTGTGTAGCTTTGCGCCTTTCCTGGGACTCACTTGGTAGCCCAGGCTGGCCTCGAACTCACAGAGATCCACCTGGCTCTGCCTCCCGAGTGCTGGGATTAAAGGTGTACGCCACCACCGCCCGGCGTCTTCCCAATGTTATAAATTTCACTCAAACTGGTCTAATCCAGAAAGGAAGTCAGAGGTAGCCCCAATTGAAGAGTCCAGTGGTACCCAGCTTTAGGCACAGCCTCAGACAAGAGAGAACATTAGTCCATTGCCTGCTTTTTTTTTTAAAGATTATTTTTTATTTTTATTTATGAATATGTGTGTCTGCAACATGTATGTGGGTACCTGCAGAGGCCAGAAGAAGGTGTAATATCCCCTGGAACTAGGGTTATGAGCCTCCTGATGTGGGTGCTGGGAACAGAATCCAGGTCCTATGGAAGAGCAGCAAGTGCTCTTAAGCCCTGAACCATCTCTCCAGGCCCCATCACCTGCTCTTGTAAATAGTTTTAGTGGCACAAAGCCACATAACTTCTTTTACATGCTGTCTAGGGCGGCTCTCAAGCCATAATGCACTGAGTCTTTGCAGGAATGATCTGATATATTTATGATCTGGCCTTTTCCAGTAAAAGCTTGCCAGTCCCTGGCTCCAGGGTTTGGATGATGTCATCAGGATTCTCTTGCCATCCATTGACTACAATCTTTCTCCCACACGACCTTGCTCTTGGCTTTATTCTGTTCTGATATTCCTTCCTGCAAATAGCCTCAGTTGAAAGATCATTTCTTTTCTAGTAACTCTTTGAAAAGCCCTTGAATTTACTCTCAATTGGCAAGTTGAATGAGATACTCATCCTTCGATTGATGACCCACAGGGAGGAGGAATTACCCCACATGACTTGGTCTGAGTTACCCTTCTATCCCTGGTGGGGTTGGGGCCAGCCACATCCAGGACACATGGACAGAGAATGATGGAGTCGTCCTCCCAAAGGAAAGATTCTAGCAAGGCAAAAAAACAAAAAAACAAAAAAGCCAGCGTCTCCATTATGAAACCTCTCCCCCAACCTCAGGGCTAGTTCTAATCTTGGACAGTTTCCAGGGTGAGTTAATGAGACTTGTACGTGATCTCAGAACCCAAGGCAGTCCTAGTAATAACAATGACCTGCTATTGATGAGTTTGATTCCAGACTACAGTAAGCACTTAATTAGCTATTGTCTTGTTCATGCTCCAGACAACTATAAATTAGGCATTTTTAATTTATACTTTACTAATGAAGTAAGTACAAATAAGAGGTTTAATAAAAACTTGCTTTAACGAAGTGGGATGTAAAACTATGTGTAACGATACAGCTTTATTATGGTTATTATTGTTATTGTTATTAAAGACAGAAGTAAGGCTTTTGAACCAGACCAACCTAAGATCAAGTTCTGAATCTGTTCTCAACCATTGGATTCACAGTTAGACAGTAAATTACAGGAAGGGAGGGATTGTATTGACCTTTAACCCTGCTTTAGTCACTGTGCCCCCAGTAGGCACACAGTAAACACCTTAACAAATTAATATTAATGACTTAAATCTTCTGAGCCTGAAATTTTAAACATGAGATGGTAGAATACATACACTTGACTCAGGACAAGAATTCATGATACAGCATACACAGAACACTGAGCTTGGTCCTGGGTGTTATTTTCTGGCCCTTAGTAAGTGTCCAATAAATAGCAACAATTGCAACTAATTTTTGACTAGTTACCATACCCTGTAAACTCTGCCTGTAATTGTTCATCTGATGCTCAAACCACCGTCTCCACTTTACAAGGGAACTGAGTTTCTTTATTCTGTCACAAATACTGATGGCACGTCATGCCCCCTAACTAGTGAATCCAACTCTTTCTATGAACTTCCAGGGCTCTCGAGGCATTTCATTCAAGTTCTGTGAAATGATGGCCTCTCTTTTTCTTTTCTACATTATTGGAAGAAATAAAAGCATCTTTCTTTAAAAACACAATGAAGACTTTTCTCTAAGCCCTCCTCCTCTTCCCCCATTATTTCCAGAGAGTGAGGTTAGACGGTAGGAGGTTCTGCTGCCTGGCAGGAGCCTGTAATTCACAGAGAGCCAACAGTGGGAGCCGGCCAGGCCCTGGCCTCTCCAGGCCACCCTGTTCCTGTAGGTCCTTCTTTCCCAGAATTGCCTGCTGCCATCTGCTGGCCATATGATGTTAAGAAGGTCACCAGGCTGATGTCTACTTTTTTTTTTTTTTTAATTCTTCAAACTTTTATTGATTCTTTGTGAATTTCACATCTTGTATCCCGATCCCACCCATCTCCCTGCCCCCGCCCCTAAATCCACCCTCCGCCCTTGCAATCTCTCTCTCAAAACAAAACAAAAAATTGAAAGAAAAAACAAAAACCAAACAAAGCAAAGAAAAAACAAAACAAAACAAAAACAAAAACAAAAACAAAAAAAAAAAGGAGAAG
>CABHPQ010162054.1:0-27518 GCA_902168405.1 Peromyscus aztecus | reverse complement strand
AAAAAAAAAAAGGAGAAGAATCTCATCTTGGAAGCTGTAACGTGGCCCCATGTGCCATACAGTGCGCCCTGGAGTCTCATCCTTGAAGCTGTAGTGTGGCCCGTGTGTCATACAGTGCGCCCTTTACTCCTCTTATCTTCCCTTGCAAGTGTTCATTGCCACGAGTCAATCCTGTTGTCCGTGTCGTGGGGAGCCTGCCATTTTGGGTCTGTAGGTTCCTCTGCTAAGTTCCCAAATGAGCCTCCTTTCAGCTCTCCAACGTCTTCAGGGCATCTGGTAGACATGCTAGCAGACAGGCCACCCGGAGAGTGAGTCTCAAGGTTAAGGTGCTCAGGCAAGCATGGCTGGGAAGGACAACCTCACAGCTCCAATCAGGGAAACTCAAATCATGAATCCTCCTTCTAGCTGGCAAACGTGTTCGCTTGTCCAGAACCACCTGTTTCTTATACGCCCCCATCTCCCATCAAGCAGCACCCCAACATTCTTTCAGCCACACCAACAGCTCCCACAAGCAGTATTTCCATGACAATCATACTAAATTTGTTTTTTTTTTGGGGGGGGGGGCGGTAATAGTTTCCTATGGAAAGTTACAAGAATAGTACAAGGAATTCCTCCACATCCTTCTTCCAGCCAAACCCACTTCAGTTTTTCCAGTGGACTCAGCAGCTTTTTTATAAGCAGAGGATTCAAGCCAGGGTCACACGTTCTTCTGTATTTGAAACATTTCTAACTTCTGCTTCTCTTCTGGACCTCAGGCTAGGATGTTAACATTGTAAGCAGTTCCGGGCCATGCTGTAGAATGAATGCCTTCAGTCTGTGTCTGGGATGCTGTCTGATCGGCTAGTGCATTACTGGCCAAATTAACAGACATGGGGTCATTTCACCGCATTGACTCTGGTAACACATACTGTGTTTCCAATGGCATGACTTTGGATCACTTTAAAATGATTTTCTGTGTGTATCTGGGAATGCCTGCTACCCTTGGAGGTCAGAAGAGGTTGTCAGATCCTCTGGAACTGGAGCTAGAGATGGTTGTGAGCCAGTGTATGGGTGCTGGGAATTGAACCCTGCATCATCTGGAAAACCAGTCACTGCTCTGAACCACTGAGCCACCGCCCCCCTACCCACTGCCCCCCATCCCCACCCCACCCCCACCCCACATCCAGCCCTATTAGCTTGCTTTTTAAAACACAGCCCAGGACCACCTGTCCAGGAAAAGGTGTCACAGTGAACTCTCCAACATCAATTAACAATCAGGACAGTGCCCCACAGGCATGCCCACACGCCAGTCTGATCCCAGCAACCCCTCAGGCCCTCAGGCCCTCAGGTGAGAGCTCCCTTTAGCTGACTCTAGGCTGCGTCAACTTGACAGTTAAGCTCACTAGGCCATTAGTCTTCCCATAGCTCGCGGTCTTGCTGAACAACTGCCTTTCCTGCCTGCTGCTTGGCTCATCTGATACCTTTTCCAGAAGGTTAGGAGACGGGGTAAAGAGGGAGGGAAGAAGGAAGGAAACCCTGTTTTTTAAGAGAAAAGGATGTTTATGCTTACCGCTGTTGTTATGAATTATTTAAGTTATGCTCTCCACGAAAGTTTACACTTCGAGGAGACGTGTCTGCCTTGCTCATTGTGGATTGTAGCTCCAGGGCCTAATGCAATGCCTGCCCCCACTTCCTGTCTTCCGACCAGAGTACCAGAGACAGACCTGGCTTTATGTGGGTTCTCGGATCTGAACTGAGACCCTCACACCAATGAGCTGTCGCCGCAGCTCAGAGTTTATGTATAATCATTTATAGATCTGTGTTAGGGGATTTGTTTATTCATTTTGTGATTTGGAGACTGGAAAGTAAGATCAGTGCTCCAGCAGATTCTGTGTCTGATGTGCTCCCCCCCCCACCCTCCCCGGAGACAGCACTTTCTGGGGGCCTCCTCGTGTAATGCAAGGGTCAAGCAAGCGCTTCCATTCCTCTTTCATAGAGGCACTGATTCTCTCCATGAAGGCAAAGACCTTTAAGTTTTTTAAATTATTTTTTGTGTATGGGTGTGTATGCCTGAGTATGTATGCATGCTACATGCTTGCAGGCACCCATGCAAGCCAGAAAAGGGAAGAGGATCCCCCAGAACTGGGGGTACGAGTGGTTGTGAACCACCATGAGGGTGCTCAGAAACAAACCAGGGTCCTCTGCAAAGAGCAAGAGCTCCTAACCTTTGGGCAGTCCATCTAACCCAGGCAAAGCGCTTTTGACCTTTGAGAAGCCCCCCTCTTGATGTCACCACACTGGGGATTAGATTTCAACATCTGTATCTGGGGAGCAAGCATTCAGACTCTAGCAGTCACATAGGTGAGGAAAAATGGAGCGTTTCTGAGCTTTGCAGTGAGAAAGAACTGTCTGCTGTATCTAGCAGCGTACTGCGAGGCCTGCCTCATCACTCCTGTGCTAACATTTTTTCTAATAGGTGTAATTATTTGGCCCCAATTTCTAGCAGCAAATGTCACTACCAGTCTTTACCCCCACCCCAACATCAAGTCCTAATGCATCTGTGCTTTCTTCAAATGAAAGGCATCCTTTTCAGGACCTGAAGGAAAGGAACAGCTGGACCCTTTCAGAGGATGCATTAGGAAGTGATGGAGCACTCAGAAGCGCAGCTGTGGCAAGGATGAAAGAGTGTGCTCAGCACAAAGGGCTCCAAGCACAAAAATGCCAGCCTCTTCCCCCACTCAGAAAACCTATCACGAGAGTCACAGCGGTTCAACGCAAGAGAATTCAAAGTGCCGCTTCTTGCTCTGCCTGCAAGGAGTCAGGGCACCAACCTGGAGCAGGAAGCTGGCGGCTGGTGCAAGAATTCATAGGCAGCAGTGGCCAGAGCTGGTCTTCTTGCTAGCTCCTGTGGAGAGGCCCACAGTGCTTGCTATCACACCCCTCTTTTCTAACCCAGGACCCCAGCTACAGCCATGGCTACCTGCTTCTGCAGACCCAAGGAAAGGAAGAGGTGTGGAGCTAGTTCTGATGCCTAGAAAAAGCAGTTAACTGGCCTCCTCTCTTTTATCCATCCCATCTGCAGCCAGCCTTCCAACCCTTTGGGATGACCTAGAATGGTTTTAATGAAAATATCATTGCCCAGGACACACCACCAAAGACTTAGATTTAAGTTTAGGTGGTCCATTCAAAGGAATCCTGGTGAACCCTCTGTGCATCCAGGGCCTACCATCCCCACTCTAAGCATTAAGGGTCCACTATCCCTTGGTCTCGTCCAAGGTCACACCAGAACTACCTATGGCATCTTCTAAAATTCCACTGTCAGCTGCTCACCAAGGAGAAACATCAGCACCACCTGGGGTGTTGCCCACGAGCTTTTTTAAAACACTCAAATGATTTAAAATGTGTCACCCCAAACCTAGGATGGTGGTACTTGCCTGTAATCCCAGTGCTTGGGGGGCTGAGGCAAAAAAATCATGAGTTTGAGAACTAGTTTTAGGTACATAGTAAAGCCAGTGTTAACAACCTGAATGAATGAATGAATGAATGAATGACTTGGCAGACCACTCACAAAGCCATGAACTATCATATTTCTACAGCATCTCACAGTGAAGGGCCCAACTTTGGAATTTCTTCTTTGTAACCATTCAGGATTTGTTGATTGAGACTTTTGTAAAATACAATTAAAGTTACTAGGAAAATGCAATTACAAAGCAGACCTACAAAATATAAATCTATATATTTTTATTATTAGTTTCAAAGACACAAGTTTGCTATGAAAGTTCCATGTCTCTATCTCTAGGTATAGTGTAACAGTTTACTCTGAGATTGAAACATTCTATCCTGCAGGGGAGCTTCTTAAGCAGGGAGGTTGAACAACTCAAAATAGCTTCAGGAAGTCCCTGAAACTGACCAGATTCACTAGGCCCCTCCCTGCCAGAGGAAGCAATAAATGCTAGGAGTCCGTCTCAGAGAAGCTGAGTGGCACAGAAAACTCTGAGAGGAGAAAAGCTGCGGAGACAGCTCAGACCAGACCAGCTGCCTGGAAGAAAGCAGACCACTGAGCTGCCTGGCAGAGGTTTAGACCAGTCACTTGGAAAGAACACTCTCCAACCTGCTGAGTTGCTTGTAGGCTGAGAGGAATAGTATCGACGCAGGACTCCCTAGACCAAGTTCTCAACACAAAGGAGATTTATTTACACCAGAGGGACAGAGGGCAGGGATAAGGGACAAAACAGACAGAGGAAGAGGGAGAAGGGGAAGGGAACAAGGGAGAGAGAGCAGGGGGATTTGTCCCGGAAGGACAAAGGACTGTCTCTGGATAGAGAGGAAACAGATGTAGCACATAGAAAAATGCCAGTTTATAAAGGTAAAATAGGAAACCCCGTGTTAGGATGAGGTGTTTAGCTTTAATTGGGCATGTTAATTAGGTGAACCAAAGGGGGTTTTTGATTGCTGGATTTCAATACTTGGATAGCTGGACCTTGGTAGTCAGCCCCAGTAGGAGGAAGTGGCCAATAAGGGAATAGACCTTGGTGGCTAGCTTTAGGGGTGTAGTTTAATGGTTTTTAGCAAGGCAGAGAGAATGGGGGCGAAGGACAAGGCCTGCCAGAGCCACGTTTGCTATGCTCAAGTTGGCCGGAGTCCCTTCACAGAATGCGCAGTATGCTCCAAGGTTCCCAGCTTTTGTGAGCTGTCACCCATACTGGGGTGGGCTTTGGTGATACATCTGTCTTTGAGTCATTTCTGCTCTTGTAAGTGACCCCTCACCCACATTCCCATAAGTAACCCCAATAAAACTCAGTGGCTCACCAAATTGGACTTTGGTTGAAGAGACTCTGGCCAGCCTGAGCATGGAAAACGTGGCTCTGGCAGGCCTTGTCCTTCTTTCCATTCCCTCTACCTTGCTAAAAACCATTAAACTACATCCCTAAAGGTAGCCACCAAGGTCTATTCCCTTATTGGACATTTCTTCCTACTGGGGCTGACTACCAAGGTCCAGCTATCAAAGCATTGAAATCCAGCAATCAAAAGCCCCCTTTGGTTCACCTAATTTACATGCCCAATCAAAACTAAACACCTCATCCTAACACAGAGTTTCCTATTTTACCTTTATAAACTGCCATTTTCCTATGTGCATGTCTGTCTCCTCTCTATCCAGACAGTAATTTGTCCTCCAGGACAGATACCCTGCCCCCTCTCCCTTGTTCCCTTCCCCTTCTTCCTGGTCCTCTTTCTCTTGTCTTTATCCCTTCTCCATGCTCTTGGTACTCCTGGGGCAAATAAATCTCCTTTGTGCTGCGAACTTGGTCTTGGAGTGTCCTGAGCCTATACTGGTCCCCATATTGGTGATATATCTCTACCTAGGTCTGTCCTGGGGTTCCTATCTGGGGTAAGTAGATGTGTGGTGCATTACCCCAGGATGATTTTGCCACCCAACATGGGGCTTGCTGTCAGTTTGTGAACACATGCTGGTCTGTCTGTGACCCCCTTCTTGGAATAACATTGTTCTGAGAAACACTTGTATGAGAAATACAAATAGATGTACATGCTACTGGTGTGATTGTGTGGGGCTGTCAAATAGATTCAATAAACACAGGTGAATGAAGTCCCAGTTAGGTAAAGGCCACCAGGCTATTAAGGGCTGTGAGACGCTCTGAAGTAACAGTTTAGCTCCATTTAATTCACTGTTTTCCAATCTTGTAAAATGGTGACATCTCCTTCCTCTGAAATCCTATTGACATTTCTATAAAATTGCTATTTAACAACTTACTCTCAGTCTCATGAAACATCCACTAGTCAGAAGGATGCATCTCTGCAGATTGCTCCCTTGTTCTGTCCTTAGTGCTGAGCACCCTGTCTAGCAAAGATAAGAACTTACTGAATGAATTAATGAATGAATGAGAAAAATCCCAATATACCATTTCATACTGAAACATGGGGAGTTTAAACACACAGCCCTTGGAGGACATTTGAATATCCCAGTAAGTCCTGTCTCTGCCTGTAGCTTTCATTTCAAACTTGATCGCCAGCCTGGTTACCAAGATCTCTCCACTTTCCTTTTCCAGAATTTTGACTCTGCACTCAGTTCCTTTGGCTTGCTGCCTCAGTTGGATCATCTGTCTGGTCTGCAGTTTGGGGTGTACTGGCTGGTTCTATGTTAATTTGACATAAGCTAGAGTCCTCAGAAAGGAAGGAGCTTCAACTGAGAAAATGCCTTTGTAAGATCCAGCTGTTAGGCATTTTCTCAATTAATGGGAGAGAGCCCAGTCCATTGTGGGTGGTGCCACCCATGGGCTGGTAGTCCTAGGTTCTATAAGAAAGCAGGCTGAGCAAGCCATGTAGAACAAGCCAGTAAGAAGCACCCCTCCATGACCTCTGCATCAGTTCCTGCCTCCAGGCTCCTGCCCTGTTTAAGCTGCTGTCCTAACTTGCTTTGGTGATGAACAGCAATGTGAAAATGTAAGCCAAATAAACCCTTTCTTCCCCAACTTGCTTTTGTTCATGGTATTTCATCGCAGCAATAGAAGACGTGACTAAGACACAGGAGTTGTTTCTTTTATTTTTTGAAAGGCTTTTGGAATAAAGTGAACCACCCAGAACAGCGCCCCCCCCAGTGCATTTACAGGAGTACACCATTGCATTGGGTGGCTTTTGCTCTCTGCAATCTGCTTCTCATATTCTTAGAACCATTCACATCACAAGGGTCATCTGGGTTGGAAGTGTTTCTGCTTCCCGTAATTAGGCTTCCTTGTTAGGGCTCAAATCTGGAACAAACAGCTTAGGTGCCTATTTGACCTGGCCACCAGGTTCTCCCGGCATCCTACCTATGACAGACTGGCACACCCTGCCCTTTAATCTAAACTCATCAAGCCCAGGGTCTGGGCTACCCTTCCCTATAGAATCCAGCCATTTTGGTTACCCAGCCTGTAAGGGGCACAGAGGTCCTGAATTCACAGAGAAGCATTAATGGAAAACAGGTATTTTATCTTCCCCATTGAGAAGAGGCCCCCTTTACACTTTACCCTCCTGGCCTGTTGGTCTGGCTCTCCCCTTCCTTTTCACGAAGCTTGGCTCAGGGTCATGCTCACTCTGGACTCTCCCAGATGCCCCTGCCTCTGGCTGTGCTCTCCCTTTTATCTACAACAAACTTTCTCCTCCACCATACCAGGAGCAGTCATGTCCTTCCTTTTTATTTCTTTTTTTCACTCATTCCCTTTTTCCTAAAAGGAATTAGGGTGCCTATCACCGCATGGCTGCACCATCCTCACACAACTTCCATCCAGGAGGACCCACCCTGTGAAGAGGCAGACCTTCTGACACATTTGTGGTTATAAATTTGCTGAGCTGGTTACTCTGCCCCTCTCATTTTTCACAGCCCTGTGTGGTACACTGGCTTCCTGCAGTATGATTTCTGGCTACATTTAGCTAGCAACACACCAGCAGGAAATTAGTGGTCAGGAGGGGAGAGAAGGCTCAATGTATTCCAGCACCGAGTGTGATATCTGCACAGCCTGGCTGGCTGCTTAACCACCCTAACTGTGTTCATCCTTGAGAACAGGATGCCTGGAGGTCAGAAGTTGCTCTTCTCAATCACAAGCTGAAACCACCCAGATCCAAAATGGCCACTCAAATGATTTCTAGAAGACCTCAAACTTCATCATTATCTAATTTCATGCTAAGTGACATATCCCTCAGCCACCATCACAGGAAGCCCCAGACTGTGAAAGTGCTCTGGGAAACCCCTGCTTATTTCAGGGAAGGGTATAAATATTTCTCCCTTTCACTAGCCTGTCCTTTCCCCATATCTTTTTTTCATGAGTCACTGATACTTCGCTGTCTGTTGATGACCCCCTTAGCTCTGTCTGCATGTTATGGTTTGAAGTATGTGTGTTCCCCCAAGCCCATATGCTGAAGGCTTGATAGTCAGCCTGTGATACTGAGATGTAACTTAGAAGAGGTGAGCACTTAGCTGGAGGAAGTTAAGTTGTGGGGGCTGTGTCCTTAAAGGAGCTGTGGGAGAACTAACTTCTTCCTGTTCTCCTTTGATTCCTAGGGGCCAGGTGGTGAGTGGCTTTGCTCCAGATGTCATTCTCTACCACGATGATCAATGTTGTGATATTTTGTTTGTGTTCTGACAAATAAAGCTTGCCTGAAGACCACAGGGTGAAGCTAGCCACTAGTTAACCATGGAGATTTGGAGGTCTGTGAAAGGACCAAGCAGACACCATAGCAGACTGCTCAGTCTTCTCTCAGAGATCAGGCCTCAATTTCAGTTTCCTGAGACTTGAGCAAGCAGTTTCTTGGAGGACCATGAACAAAAGACAATTAATCACTGATGCCCCTGCCAGCAGGGACAGGGACATAGGACACACCAAGCCTGGGCCACTGAGCCAGCCCCCACAGTTAGTACGTGCTAGGTCAGCCAGCCTCCACAGAAGCTCAAGGACAAAGCCTGGGACTTGTCCAGGCCTGCCCCAAAATGGATAACTGTAACCCTCAACTAACCCTAAGTTACTAACATGATTGCCACTCCCATAAACCAATCCTGAGTCTGTTCCTAAGTAGTCTGTAGACCCCAAGACCCCCCATTCCTCTCCCCCTATAAAAACCCTGCCTCATTGCTACTCAAGGTCTCTCCTGCTCTGCTGCTGTGTCAGATGGATGAAGAGGCCTGGGTTAACTCTCAACAGTAAAAAGACTCTTCGCTTTTGCATCAGATTTGGTCTCTTGGTTGTCTTTGGGAGACCCTGCATACAACATTTTGGAGGGCCCACCGAGATTCCCCAAACCCACCATGCTCACCCTCTGTTGAGTCTTATGGCACCTATTATCAGGTAACTTTCAGATTTGCCTGGCAAGCTTTTTCAGTTTCTGGTTTCTGTTTCTGGCCATTTATGGCAATGGGAGCTCTGTCTGTGAAGCCTGCATAAGATGGTGGATGGATGCAGTGGTGGATCATGGGTTGGGGTCCTGAGAAATGTCTCAGGGCTCATCTGATGGGTCAGGAGACCCTTCTGAGGGGATTGGATTCCCTTGCTTTCTCTGGATAGGCTAAGTGAGTCCCAACCCCAAGCCGAGAGGCTGGTGACTAATTTTCAGATCTGTGCATGGCCAATAAATAAATGAGCACTCTTTGACTTTGTCTTGGTCTATATCCTGACTGTTACTACGTTACTGTTTTGTTCCATATGTTTAAGGGTACTGGGTCTGCCTGACTGAACTGAGATAAGCAGGTAGCTCCTGCCAGGTGGGGCTTGCATACTGCAAGAGAGGCCATCTGTTAGACAGGGCTTGCTAACCATGAGTGAGGCTGTAGTCTCAGTGCTGATATACTGGTACTTATGTCTGTGTCATTGTTACTTGTTTTTGTCTACTAACCTCCTCCATTTTCCTGGAAGAGAAGGAGAGAGAGGCATAGCAAGGGCCACCTCCCTCCATTGCTTTCTTACTATCAGGCCTGCAGCACGGGTGGGGCTGGTCTTGGCTTGTAGCCAGCCAGCAGCTCTCACAGAAGGTGGGGGTGTGTGCTCTTGGTGCAGGCAGGCAGAGGCAGGAGACACAGGAGCTACAGGTGGGGTGGCGGAGAGTTGACTGCCTACAATTGACAAGCTGTATGAATGTCAAACAGAGAATCTGGGATTAATTGTTAATTATTATAGCCAGAGGAGTTAACAAATTTTTTCAGGAACACTGACAACCAAGGACACACGCTGAGCCCATTGCTCCCCTGTCTTCCTTACTAAGCCAGGCTCTTCTTTACTATGATGAAGTCAAGGTCCCTTCTGCTGGCCAGCAGGTTCCCACCTTAACCCTTCGCTGTCCTGATACTTCTTGAAAAAAAAATTGAATTACCAGCCTGCATACTTTTAAATGCTTTGACTTTAGAATAAAAGTCAAAGATATATTATATTTGGAAAAAAAAACATTCTTTTATTTCCACAGGAAAAGACTTTGATGGAAATTTACATGTTGTCTGAAAAGCAAGAGAAGACAAAAGACTGGATTAATGAAAGGAAAGGGAAAAGGGAATTTATCTACGTCTGGCTATACCAAAATAGGGAAAGGCCTGACCTAAAGATACATGGAAAAAATTATAAAAGGCCAGAAGGAATATGAACTATGCTGAATTTAAAGAAAAACTATAAAATATGTTGGGGATTTAACCATGTTGGGTTAATTCTGGTTGGTTTTCTTCATTTAGAAAAAAAAACCTGATGATTCTTCACTGCAGACTGTTTATATTAAAAATGGAATCATGCTCTTTAAAGGAGAGAAGAGGACTGAGGTCCAAAATACAGGTTAATCATTAATCATCATATTACAGCCCTCTGGATTTCAGGATTCTATATGTTTGGCTTCCTATGAAATGACAAGGCTAAAAGCTCTTAGCTATTCAGAATTTCATAGAGAAATCCAAACCTGTTTCTTAAAATTGTCAACATCACATTTAGGGTCTGTAAATGAAAGCTGCAATCTAACTGTTCATATAATGTCTATGATTAGAGAAAAATGCTGATAAAATATACTTATAAGAGAAAAACAGAACCTGAGAGGTCTCTTTGACTAATATATCTACAGGATAACAAACTGGCCTCGTTATTGTTACCAAACTTAGAGATGTTTTCAAGATTAGGCCTAGATTTGTTTGGCTCAGATATATTTGATAGATAATGGTCCTCAAACCCATCAAAGATTTGATGAATATGGCATTTAAATTATTTAATAAAATGCTTACTATAACACACAGAAACTCCCAACTCCTAGCAATGACTCCCAAGGCCTCCAAAGAAGATGTGGAACAACAACATGATGACGCCATCTGAATTGTTGACAACACTGACCACTGGGCAAGATGCCCCAACTCAACACCTGCTGCCAGGGATCTGGCCCAGACTGGACAAATGAGACACTGACAAGATAAGATCAGTCTTCCCCAAGTTCCTCCTTCACAGGGAGAATTTCACATTACAGACCCGGCAGCCGAGACTGATGCTGTCCTGACACATGTCCTGCCAACGCTGTGAAGACTACAGGAGCCTGGGATGATGGTGGTCTGGGCAATGGATAGTCTCTGTCATTTTTAAAATAGATTTGGTAGCTGCTTAGTCTGGACTCAGATAAAATGTATCCTTCTCAGATCTCTGATGGCATTGATGACTGGGATAGCTATAGCTTTGTCAACTTAGCAACATCAGACAACCAGAGTCTTCCACAAGGTTGCAGCCACCTTATTAGTTCATTGATCAATACATTAATTAATTAA
Organism: Peromyscus aztecus; assembly: GCA_902168405.1. Lineage (NCBI taxonomy): Eukaryota > Metazoa > Chordata > Mammalia > Rodentia > Cricetidae > Peromyscus > Peromyscus aztecus. The sequence goes on along the minus strand of CABHPQ010162054.1, from coordinate 16,276 downwards.
AGCTACTAGGTCTCTTGATAAAAAAAAAGAGAAACAAACAGGTTTGCCTAACTCACAAGCTTCATATTAAGGGATAAACACGTTTTAAACATAATTTGAAATGGCTGTTCTTAAATAATAACTGCTTATATTTCCAATAAATAATAAATTCTAAGGGTCTAAAAATATAAAGGTCTAAGGAAGATATATGAAAAATATTATAAAATTGCTTTCCTTCATCATACTGTCATTGCATTGAAACTTCAAAAGTTCAGAATTTAACATTAATAGAATTCTGACAAGCTAATAGAGCAATGACTGCTTACTGTTTGGATTATGAGATCAAGATTTTAGATTTCTTTTGGGTGTCTTCTGAATATAGACTTACAGATGCTTTTCATTGGGCCAAAGACATTTTAGTCCAATTTATACCTGGCTCTCTGGACAGAAGGAAAACATACTTTTTTTTAAACCCAAATCTATAGCTTTTGCTAGGACTCAAAGATATGAATCTACTCCTGCTGTTTTACAGATACCAGTTATCTGCCTTTTTCTACAATATGGATTTCAATACAGATTGAGAATGCTAATATATCTGGAACTTTTATGTCTTTTCATGAAATGGAAATTCACATAAACTTCAAAAAAATCAGGAAAGTCATAAAACTTGGATCTACTTCTCACAGGTCAAAAGGACTCCAGATAAATACAACCTAAGTTTCCCCAACTGTCTATTCCTGAGGATGGTATTTTTCTTTCTCCTGGACTTGGGATTCTTCCCCTTCCTTAATTACTGAGACTATGGGTCTGAAATTTCCAAATAAGTTCATAAATTTTAACTCCTGTTCCTAGTTTATATCTGTCTCAACAGGTTTCTACTTGGCTGACAGACACATCCAAGCATCATTTGCTGATGACAACTTACTCCAAATGACTATGAGCGCTGAACTTGCTGAAAGCTGATATGGACCAATCCAGCTGATATAAATACCATCTCTTTAGCTGGTCAATAAAACAGATGCTTCTACATTCCCTCCTTGCCTTTGACTAACAGTCTGTCTTTCCAGGGCCCTGACAACAATGTCCCAATGTTAGCAGGAAGTAATTACAGAAGAGAAAACATTGCAGCAGGAAGTAATTACAGAAGAGAAAACATTGCCCTTGCCACCCCCCACCCAGAGTGTTAGATCAAATGGGAATTTCTTGTCATAGGGAACCAGAGATAAAATAATGACTGGTCCCTAGTCTCATTTCCAAGTTCCTTCAGGAGAATGAACTCTGTCAGCCATCACAGGGCCTTTGGCCCTTCTGCTTCTGCTAATTGCTGTTGGCTCTTATGTCAATGATGCATTAACTAAATGATAATTCCTGTCTGGATAACACTACACTGAGGATGCTAGAATCCCAATATGAGCCCTTGAACCCATGACACACTTGCAGCTGGCAACAACCGAGTAAAGGAAAGCTCACTTTGCCATTGATAATGGGACATGGTCTCGGTGTGGAACAACCTCCACATGGCTATTCCCACCTCTGTAACCCCATTCAGAATCCAATGGGAGCCCACTTTCTGATCCCACTGGGGGATATGTGATGGACATACACTTCTGGCTTGACCCCCTATGTTAATATTCAAATTTTAGATCAAAACAAATCCATACATCCTACTCCAATTAGGCTCCAAATAATCTACTATCCTGATGATAAAGTCTTTTACCAAAAAGAAACATCTCCAAGACTGGAGATGATACACAACTCAAGTGGGGAATGAAAGGACCAAGCAGACACCATAGCAGGCTGCTCAGTATTCTCTCAGAGATCAGGCCTCAATTTCAATTTCCTGAGACTGAGCAAGCAGTTTCTGGGAGGGCCATGAACAAAAGGAGAGAGCAGAGGAGGAGGAATAGGAAGCCATAGCCCTGGTTAAACAGCTTTTCCTTGTCCAGTTTTGACCACAGAGCCTGTGGGAATCTCACCAACAGGCCTCCCAAACACCCAGTCCTGAGACTTAAAATGCTCCCTTGACCCATTCCATCTAGGAACATTTTCTTTGTAGAAGTCTAGTTTCTAGATTCTTCCTCTTCAAAAGTGACAATTTCCCTTTCCTCATTCCAGCTCAACAGTTTTCCCACTGCTCATAATTGCATGGACACTGTAAAGCTTTAATTCATTTTTTTGCAATATTGTTTTCCCTTTAGTTGTTCATGTCAGACATAACATTTCTTTAAAATTTATAAAACAATTTTGAACTGTCAGAAAAAAAGCCTCTTTAAAATTCAGATTATCAATTTACTGCCTGTTCTCCATGTAAATGCATTTTCTATCAGTCACCAATGTCATAAAACTATTTGTATGCAGTTTAATATTCAGAAAGTCATGTTGTAGTTTTGCGTGGAAGAAATGTTTTCTTCATGTTCTAATCTTCAGTATGTTGTTTGTCAACCTTTTATATCTGTTAAGCTTTCTTTTTTTGTTGTTTTTTTTGAGACAGGTTTGTTGTAGAATCTTATTTTAAAGTTTGCTACTTTTGTTTTTGTTGCATTTGTTAAACTCTGTGAAGCTGTGTTACTGTGCCTGTCTAAAACACCTGATGGTCTAATAAAGAACTGAACGGCCAATGGCAAGGCAGGAAAAAGGGTAGGCAGGGCTAGCAGGCAGAGAGAATATATAAAAGGAGAAACCTGGGAGGAGGGAAAAGGAAGTAGCCAGAGAAGGAGGAGGACATCAAGGGCCAGCCATCCAGCCACCCAGTTATACAGAAAGCCATGGAATGAGAGTAAGAGTAAGATTTACAGAAGTAAGAAAATGGGAAAAGCCCAGAGGCAAAAGGTGGATGAGCTATGTTAAGGGTAGCTGGCAAGAAACAAGCCAAGATAAGGCCAGGCATTTATAATTAATAATAAGCTCCATGTGTGAATTTATTTGGGAGCTGGGTGACAGGCCCCCCTAAAAGAGTAAAATACTAACAACACAGAGTTTCTCTGTGTAACAGTCCTAGCTATTGGTGAACTCACTCTGTAGATCAGGCTGGCCTAGAACTCACAGAGATCCATCTTGTGTAAGCACTCTTGTGTAAGCAGAAGTTTCTGTCCCATCAGCAACTCCCAAATAGCCAGCGGACACTTCCTAAATCATCACACAGAGGCTTATATTAATTATAAATGCTCCACTGGTAGCTCAGGCTTATTACTAACTAGCTCTTACACTTAAATTAACCCATCATTCTTACTTATGTTTAGCCACGTGGCTTGGTACCTTTTTTCAGTATGAGATTCTCATCTTGCTTCCTCTGCATCTGGCTGGTGATTCCTGACTCCTCCCTCTCTCTCCCCAGCATTCTTAGTTTGGTTGCCCTGCCTATATTTCCTGAATGGCTACTGGCCAATCACCATTTTTTTACACCAATTTGAGTGACAAATCTTTACAGTGTACAAGAGGATTATTCCACAGCACTCCTGAACCTCAGGTTCCTCTGCATCTAAAGGGAGCAATGAGATCTACCTCAGGAACAAACATCAGCTGAAAACTACAGGTGTGACCCACACTAACTACTTCTTAAATTGTACCTTCACACATGTGCACACACATCTACAAACATACGCACACTTTACTCATATGACTTGCAAGCCATTTCTATCACAGGAACAACTGAGAAAGTGAAGATTGGAGATGTAAGTCGCCAAGATCTGTTGTCTTCACGTATAGATCAGACATGGAATAGGCTGGTAGGAAGTACAGGGGTTACATGAAAGTATAAAAGCTTGTCAAGGTGGGTAGGTAGTTAAATGAGTTACAAGATATCATTAGACTGTTATAGACTGTGTTATGGAGGAATCACTATGAATGAGATCAGTCCCTTTGCAAGAGGAGACATGACAGCTAGGCATGATGGTTCTTTTATGCCAGAACTTGGGAAGCTGAAGCAAGACTGTGAGTTCATGGGCAGCCATTCTCAAAATGAAAAGAGAGAGAGAGAGATGAGAGTTTTTGTATCACCTAATGTAGATGTAACCAACCATTTTATTAAGTAAAAAACACAGAACCAATGCAAGGAAGAAAGCCAAGAGGTCAGAGCTAAGAGCTAAAACCTTACCCTTCCTCCTGTGGTGGTCCTACCTCTCCGAACCAGAGCTACTTCCTGTGTTAAAGTCTTTAGATAGAGTTTCTGTTCTGCCTTCTCATTGGTTGTAAACCCAACCATATGACCGCCTCATCACGGCCTGTCTGTATAGACCTCCAGGTGTTCTATGGTTGGTATTGAGATTAAAGGCATGTGTATCCAATGCTGGCCGTATCCCTGAACACACAGAGACTTACCTAGTTCTGCCTACCAACTGCTGGGATTACAAGCATACGCCACCACCGCCCTGCTTTCCTATGGCTTGCTAATAGCTCTGACCCCCAGGCAACTTTATTTATTAACATACAAATAACATTTTAGTACAAAAGAAAATATCACCATAACCTACCTCTTGTGTGAAGCTACAAACCAGAAGTAGGCCCTACAGTATTTGTGATGGTCCCTTGGTTTTGGACTTCCAGCCTTTGGGACTGTGAGAAGTAAATGCTTGCTGTTTAAGCCACTGCAGCCTAACATATGACCAACACTATGGACATTATTCCTCAGCCTCTATTCACAGTTAATGACAAATCAGGTCTCAACCAGCCACAGTAAATGTGCAGTTAACTGTTTCAAGACACCTCACTTATGCTGAGTAGGATAGACATGCATGAGCTGAAGCCTGCTGCTGTAGCAGGCATGAGGACCTAGATGTTGAGGAGAAACCTGTGCCCACTCTCTTTGGGATTCTGGATGACCATATAAACTTTCTTCATCTGGGATGAGACTAAGTCCATGGGAGCTCACAGAGGCTTCCTAGTAAGAACTACTCAGGGTCAGAGAATCTGGGCTTGCTTTACCCAGCAGGGCTGCATAATGGAATGATTTGGCCATGGGTGTGTTAACCAGGTGTTTGGAAGGGTCTACACTTGGCTGTACGGTGTGCTTTGATCTTAAAAGGGGGAGGTCTTTTGCCTCTCCCCTTGGCATATTTTAAAAAGCCCTTTTCAATAGAGGATGAGGCTGTTGGGTATTGACCCAGGCCCTCCCAAAGCTCTCCTGTGTTTCTTTCTTCTCATCATCCAGGTCTCTGTTTCTATCATTTCTTAATTCCTCTCTCCTCCACCTTAGAACCCTTCAAAATGTGGGAGCCAGACTCTCACAAAATCCCTCACAGATATGAAAGTGGAAGTATTAGCACCCTTGAAGAAGGTGGCTTTGTGCTAGAAGAAGTAATGATAAATGGATAGCTCAGCTGCTCAAATGCTGAAGGTGCTAGGGCAGAAGTGGAGAAGTCCCTAGAACAGTGAGTGGAGGTGCTTGGTGGAGACAGAGTGAGGCTGCGCTAAGGGGAAAGTCATAAACCTGAAACCTACACAACTTTATCCTTGGACTTAGACACAACTTTCTGAAGAACATGCTTCCTGAAGAAATGACTCAGGTTATGAATTCTAAAGCAAGCTGCAATATCACCACAGCCCAGTTTCCGTTAAAAGGCCAAGGTGCAGATCACACTCTGCCTGGAACAGTGGGATTAGACCAGCAGCACTGAAGAAGCCCATTGGGTGGGGGGGAGCTCTGAGGAGCCCCAACATTTAGCCTTCCTGGGGACTTCTGAGGAGTCAGGTGTTAAAGGCCCATGAGACCCTGTGAGTTGGTCACTTATGCATCACAGTAACCAAAGCACCTGCTGGAAACCACAGGCAGCCGGAAGATCTACTTTGGCTCACGTTTCCAGAGGAGTTCAGTTCGGGGCAGCAGGAGTCTGTGGCAGAGACACCTTACCTGGTGCAGATCAGGAAGCATAGCATGTCAGGAATCAGGGGCCAGGCTATAATCTTCAAAGGCCAGTCCTTATGCCACACTTGGGTCATCCAGGCTGCACCTCCACAGTCGCCCAAAATAGCACTGGCAGCTATGGTGCAGGTGTTCAAATCATGAGCCTATAGGGGACATTTTAGTTTCAAACCGTAATGCTGTTCAGAGCCACTAAGGGACAGCAGGACAGTGGTGTCCAGCGTGAAATGAGTTCTTAAGGAGGAGAGAAAATGCTGGTTCAGCAAACTTAGACCAGGAGTTGGACATTCCCACCAGGGCTGAGATGGACATTCGGATGGTGATATTCTAAAAGGCTGAGTTGCCTGAAGAAACGTCTTGTTTAGGAGTGAACTTAGTTGCCTGTCCATTTAACACACTTAGGAAGAGTTGAAGAACTGGCTCCATCAGAGTGGCTGTGGGCATGTCTATAGGAAATTTTCTTGACTGCTAATTGACGTGAGTGGGCCCACATCACTGTGAGCAGAGCCATCCTGGGCAGGTGAGTCTGGGCTACAGAAGAAAGGTGGTTGAAAGTGAGTGTGGGAGCAAGCCAGTGAGCAGCATTCCTCCATGTTCCTGCAGCCAGGTTCTATGGAGTCCCTGCTGTGGCTTCTCTTGACAAGGGACTGTAGACTGCAAGCCACGCAAACCCTCTCCCTCCCCTCTGTTGCTTTTCGTCAGTGTCCTATCACAACAGGAAGGCGAGGAAGTAGAAGCATCTTAAGGGAGGTCAGTTTCCAAAGTCGCTCCCAATCCTAAGGTTCTCAGACTCTCTTGTCAACAGTGCCCGTTTAGGTTTGGCTATCTCACATGATTTTAGGAGTGCGTTCCCTGGGACCCAGCAGGAAACCTAACACTTCTATCACACATAGACACACACCACACACATACACACACAACCATAGCAATGGACTTGGTGTTTATTTGGCATGTTATTTCAGGATGAGTGACAGGAATTTGCTAAGGCTTTTAAAACAGAAATGCACTCTCATTCCTGCTAGATGTCACTTAGGACGAAGAGTCTGGGTTGCTCTTGGCAGATACCTAGGGTCTTCTTCTGCAAAAGCCATCTTTAGGAGAAAGGCAGAGATGAGAAAAGGAAAGAAGCGGGGACTTTGGTGACATTGTTGAGTTATGAATCAAGTCTGAACCTGAAACCTTTGGACTTTCCAGCATAGGAACTGGTAACTTTCTGGGTTGGGGAGATGGATGGCTCCCTGGGAAAGAACAGCACAAGCGTGAGGGCCTGAGTTCAAACTGTAGCAGTGGAGAGGGTGGGGAGAGGTGGTTCACCAGCACCCTGGGCACCAGCCTTCTCCAGGTGCAGTGAGGGGCCCGGTCTCAAAGGAACGCAGTGGAGAGTGGTAGAGCAGGCCCCCAGTGTCCTCCTCTGGCCTTTGGTTATTAGAAACAGAAGATAATTGAGATTTCTGAAGAAAAAGGATTTGGAAAAACAAGGATGTAGACACGTCAGGATGGGACTGCAAGCAGGAACTAGAATGCTCCCGAGCGCATCAGCAGTCCTTTCTTTGCTCCTTGCTTTTGCTTTCTGTGAACTAGCCCCCACTCACCCCAAAGGGAATATGACCACCCCACAGCTCCCTAGTTTGTTCATTGAGCGAGAGGCTGTCTTTAACTCCTTATGCCAAACCTCTGGGTTAAGGGAGGCTAATGAGTCTCCATGGGTGATGAGCAGCTTGGCACATTCCTGCTCAGGATAGCCTGATTATAGTGGAAATGTGGCTTCTGGTGGGGTGTGACTGAACTATGAGAGAGGGCAAATGAGACTCAGTCCCCCAAAACAGTGTAACTCGTGTGCTGACTAGAGAACCTCAAAGGGAATGTAACTTTAGATTTTTTTTTAAGTTCCATTTTGTTTTTCCAAGGTGTTTTCTTTCTTCTGTCTTTATGAAGCCACCTCTTTACATGGGCTTTAGTGGAGGTCATGGTGCAGCACCAACAGGTCTCAATCATGGTGGGGGTGTTCTGTCCTTCCAGGCGTCACAGGATTGATTCCTGACTTCCTTGCTATGAATACCACAGCTCACAGAGTAATGCAGCTTCACATAGAGTTTGGGAAGCACATAAACATCGAAGACATTTGCTTCAGATATGTTCCTGACAGCAGTGGCCTCTACAATGTTCCGAACGACCAACCTCCTTGGGCATGCACTGGACACAGTTCGTGCAGCAAATTGGCTGCACATAGCTGTGGCCGGTTTTGGCATGACCATTGTTTCCTCTTTTTTTTGTCATCTTGGAGCCAAGCAAAAAACAAAACAAAACAAAACAAAACAAACAAAAAAACCCACTTGCCCAGCCAGAAGTCAGAGGATATCACGTCTACTTGAGATTCTGAGGACTAATCCTAATGATTAGGTAGAAAGGATGAATGGGGAAGAGAGTAGCCTAGTAATAGGGACAGAGAGTGTGGCATTTTGGGAGATGTTAGGGAAGCCCCTGACAGATGAGCCTGGAAAAATTGAGCAGATAGAACATTATCAGAGTCTTGTAAACCTCACTGGGTTTGGTTTTCACTTTGAGTTCTGAGGGAAAGTATTAAAACTTTCTTTCTTTCTCTCTCTCTCTCTCTCTCTCTCTCTCTCTCTCTCTCTCTCTCTCTCTGAGTGTGTGTGTGTGTGTGTGTGTGTGTGTGTGTGTGTGTGACGCACGTATATACACACACATTGCACATGTACCAGTATGAATGTGAATGTGAAAGCCAGAGAAAACCTTGATTGTTTCCTAGGTGCCCATTCCCTCCCTCTCTCCTTCCTTCCTTCCTTCCTTCCTTCCTTCCTTCCTTCCTTCCTTCCTTTTTCTTTCCTCCCTACTTTGGCCAGGGTTTCTCTCGCCAGCCTGGAACACAACAATTAGTCTAGTCTGGCTGGCTGTGAGCCTGGAGACCCGTCTCCCCTCTCCAGCACCCGCGCACAGTGCTGCACCTGGCTTTTTATATTTATACAGGTTCTGGGCTCAATCTCAGGTCCTTGTGCCTGGAAAGCAAACACTTACTGAGCGATGGCTCCAGCCCTGTGTAGTAAAGATTTTTAAAGAGAAATGAGGGCAGGATGAAGTGTACTGGACATTTTATTCTACCAATAATATGGAGAATTCCTGGGGCTGGGAACACTGGACTGTTGGGGTCTCTTAGGTGCAATGATGGCGGCCAGAACTTACGGAGGAAGCAGTGAGGAGTGAGAAGGAAGTTGTCTAGGACTTCTGTCTTTGCACAGAGCCTGATTTATTTAGGATGCTTCGATGAATGAAAGCACAGAAGCCAGATAAACTAGTATCCAGGCCAGTCTCTAGCCGATGTGTTTCTTGCTGCTTTGGTGGTCAGTGGTATGAGTACAGAGGGCAGACTGGGAAATTCCAGCTGTGGGTCAGTGCCAATGAACCAAATGTTGAAGGCATTTTCTTCCATGGCTGCTTGCAGCTGTTTGCGTCTCTTGATGCATCAGAGAACTCTGACTTGGTAGCTGAAAAAGAAGAGAAGCGGTATGGCAGAGAGACCATGGAAGGAAGGAGGAGTGATAGGTAGTACAGGTTTCCTTCCTAGTTGGCGCCTACTGAAAAGGAATCTAAGGAGCTATTTTCTAGGGTGTCTCTATGGGACCTGGACAAGAGGTGAAGGCCAGCTGACAGCTGTTCATAGGAGAAGGTGTGGGTGGGAGTCAAGTGGGAAGGGAAGGTCACAGTAGCTGCTGTGGATGCCTGTAGCCGGTAGTGTTTCATAGGCCTGTTGGTAATTATCCTATTTTAGAAATACCTGGAGGCAGAAGAAAGAGATTTATGGGGAAGTGCTGAATTCCTGTGTGTGTGTGTGTGTGTGTGTGTGTGTGTGTGTGTGCGCGTGCTCGCGCGCGCGAGCAGGAGGTGTTGGATAAAAACATAAAAATTTGTGCCCTTGCACTTTGGACACTTGTAAATAACACTCATAACACCCACAATTTAGTTACAGGGTGAAGGCCTGGTTGTTAGAGTAATCTTGTGTCAAGAGAACAAAAGAGATATTTGTGCTCATTCTCTGGGTCCACATGACATCATATCCCCATACCTATGTGGCCTGCAAATGCCTCAGAGCACCATGGAAGAATCTGGATACAGTGGTGTTTTGTAAAAACCAGGAAATTTAAGTTTTCTTTTTTAATAAATTTGATAGATTGTGTGGTCTTGTAGTAATTTAGGAAGATCTGTAACTTTGTAAAAGACACTACTCAATCGTAGATTGAGATATGAGAAAACCTGATGCTGAAATATTTGACCATAAATTTCTACTCATGTTGCAGAAGGCCATTTACCATCTTCTGTAGTCAATAAACGTATTTCTGTTGGCAAATGTACCATATAAGAAGCTCCCAAAGTCAGAGATAGACGTTTCTTTTACAAAGCTAACTTTATTGTACTTTGAATACCCCTGCATTTGTGACTACTTTAGAAGAAATATTCTTTGGTGAAAAGATTGGAATCTACATATTTTGCTGCAAGGAAAAAGAGTTCCTCTGTTCTATGTGGAAGTCAGTACATGCGAGTTGTGTTCTGCTACCTTAAGGATGACATTGTTCCTAACAAATGGGGACACCTTGTTTTATTTGATTTTTTTCAATAGACCTTCAGCACCATGCCCACCCTACTTGGACCCTCAGTAATCTTCAGGATTTGCAGTTGCCTGTGTCTTGGGTGTTCTAGAAGGCACTCTGGGTCTGGGAAGAGCTGGCATTTACCTAGCAGGAGGTGCTGGAAGATTTGAACCACCCAGGAGCAGTCCTTTAAGTGACCGCACAATTGGTGTGTTTCAGGTCCAAAAGAAACTTGGAACAAATGGCCACCTGTGGTGCCTTTTAGCATACCAAAGCATGTGCTGGCCTCCAGGCTCTCTCAGCCAGGCAAGCACCTGCTACAGATTCTAGGCTGGCGTTCTAGGTCTTCCTGACTCTTTTCACCCACCCCTCCCCTAAACTTCTCTGGCTCATGGACTTCCCTTCCCCCAGCTTCTCTTCTATAAAACCCTGCCATTTTGGCCATGCTCTCTCTCGGTCCTCGTTCTTTGCCGCCTCTCTTCTTGGCTCTTGTCCCCTCTCTGGACCCTCTCTCTTGGTCTCCCTTGTCCACACTCTCTTTCCTTCGCCCCCTCACTCTGCCGTGCTCTCTCTCCTCTCATGACCTGGTTCAGTCTCCTGGACATATTTAGTCCACTGCTTTCTCTCCCTGCTCTGGACCCTTCCAGGTGCCTCTGGCTGTACTCTCCCTCATATCTACAATAAAGACCTTCTCTTCAACCATACTTTTGGAGTGGTATACATTTTATACATCTGGCAAATAAATTTCACTTTATACATCTTGTGCTGAAACTCCCCCACTTTTTCCAGTACGTAAGTATTCCAGTTCCCTGTATGTTTTACATTTGCAGTTTAGCTGTGGGACTGAATTCCATAGTCACCTACAATGGCAATAGGCTTTTGTTAGCTGCCTTCCATTCCTGTGTCACTTTCTTATATATTTTCCAGGAGTCTCTGGACCTCAAAAATAAGTTAGTATTCTTAAATTCTTGTCTTAGAATTTGCTTCCAGGGAAGCCAAACTAATATTGGTCCATTTGTTCAAGATGGGGATCACCTGCTATTTCAAGTTTGGTTAAAAGCTGGGAGAGTGTCAAAGCACAATGTCCAAACTATTGAGAAGATAATTCTTATGTAGACAGATGACACACATCAAATTCAAATCATTATGAGGCAATTTAGTAAATGACAAAGCTGACCCAATGTATATAGCTGGTGGGTAAAGGAATGTTGAGGCAAGATCAGTAAATCCGATGAAAAACTGGTTAGTAATCTCCAAGGTCATAGCATCATTGCTGTGGTTTGGATCTGTATGTACCCCAGAGGTGCATGGAAGGCTTGGTTTCTGCTCCAGGTGCTATTGGGAAGTGATGGCTGTGGTGGGAGATTGCACTGGGTACTATTCTCAGTACTTTGGCCAAACACTTGATGGGAAGCACTGTAAGGGAAGGATGGTTTTATCTGGCTCACAGTTTGAGGGGATATGGTCCATCCTGTTGGGCAGCGCATGGTGGTAGGAATATGAGGCAGCTGATCACATGTGTCTACCCTCAGGAAGCAGAGAGAGATGAACTCTGACCTGCACCTCGGTTCTTTGTTGTTGTTGTTGTTCAGTCTGGGATGGCAGCCCATAGGATGACGGTACTGCCCAAATTGAGGGTAAGACGTCTCTACTTGGTTACACCTTTGTGAAAACAGCCCCTCCCCCACAGAGATGCTTTTCTTGGTTCATTCCAGATTCAGAGAAGCTGACTAGATTAACCATCAGAGAAATCTTTGTCACTGGGAGGGTGCCCTAAAGTGGGGTAGTGGGACCCCCCTTTCCTCTTCTTCCCTCTGCTTCCTAGCCATAGCAGAAGATGAGATGTGCTCCCTCTACAGTCTCCAATGCAAAGGACCATCCAATCATAGAAACCTGCAGACCTTTACTTTTTTAAAAGCTGATCATCTCAGGTTGTTTGTTACAGTGATGGAAAACGGACAAACACAAACCATTTTATTATATTATCACTTACAGGAACAAAAACCATCACATAAACTCAAATTTTATAGACTCAGAAAAGATGTGGGCCTCTGATAATTAGTAGTCGTAAGTCAAATAATGTTAAATACTGAAGAGAACTTTAGGAAGAAAAGGAAAAGAAAAAAGAGCACAGACTTTAGATCAGTGGTCTCTGAAAACTGTTCGCTTTGGGTTTCATCCTCAGAAATCTGAGTGGACCTCTTTAAGACTCTAGTATCTTTCTCCCTCTCATCAAATTGCGATCAATGGTGTTAAGGGATGGAAAAGAGCATTCCTTCCTTCCTCTTGTACTGAGTTAATGAGCGTGAAGAGCTGTCTCGTTATTAACTAATAAGGCCTATCTGCTGCTGCCATGTCTTGTTAAGCGCACAATTTGAAAAGTCAGGGCTGGTAAGTGAGGAGCACCCCTGCTCTCTAACACAGCCATTCAGAGCGAGATGATACTGCATATCATTGGGAATTAAGACAGGCGGTTTAAGAGATGGTCTCAAAGCACAAGTTCAAATAACCCCTTCCTCCCTGCTCTCTTCGGAAGACCAGCAAGCCCCCAAAGCAGGCAGTGGAAGGGAGCATTGTCTCCTTGTAAATGGAATGACCTGATTTTTATCTCTAGTTGGATTCCAGGAGGAAGCATGATGTCATTCCAGCTCCTGGCCAGAAACCTTCTTGCTTAATGAGTACTTTGAGCTTGCTGGCAGCTGAGGGAGCCTTTGTTTACTGTGCTCAGAAGCCGGGGTCAAAGATTCTCTTGGTTCTTAGGAACAAAGGCACAGGCTTGCTAAAGGACCCATGTCTGTTAGTATAATGTAAGATAATGACAGACAGACAGTCCAGCCAGCCTCCCAAAGGTTTCATAGCTAGGAGAGAGGAGCAGAGACACCGTGACCAGACATTAATATGGTATTTAAGCTATCCTTCTCTGACCCCAAATGCGGGCCGAGTTTCGGCCAGGTTTCCTGTGGCAGGTGTATGCCACTCTTCCAGCCCACAGCTCTCACAGACTCCTGCCCACCCCTCCAGCGTCCCTCAGCTGTTGGAACAGTTGCTGATGGGTCTGGAAGGGCTCCACCCACTAGCAGCTGTTGAGCTGTATCCTGGGGGTAGAAACAGATGTCTAGAATACTGGTTACTAGCCACGGAAGGTCAATACTAGGAACATAGCACCGGGGACTGATGTCAACCTGGGGTGCAGAGTAAGTCGGATTTCAGGCAGAAGATGGAGTGTTGAAGAAAACAATGTGACTTCTAGTCTCCTTTAGAAAGGGTGTAATCTCCCTGATGATTTTTCTTTTTAAAAAATCATCTTTGTATCTGGCATCCAGTGAGCTGCATATGGTTAAAGAGTACAGTGTGAGAAGTTCTGATACATACATTTGTGAAGAATTCCTCCCCAGAATGATGTGTGATACATGCTCATGAGTCATAACAAATGTGCCACTCTAGTGGGGGCGATGGCTAACGGGGGAGCCATGCATGTGCTTATGGATATCTTTGGACCGCCTTGATTTTTATGGGAACCCAAAACTGTCCTAAATATAAAGCCTGTTTTGTTTTGTTTTTTTTTTTTTTCTTAAGGGCTAATAAAAATGTTGTATTAACTCAGTCAGGATTACTGCTCCTGAAGCTTCCTTTTGATGCTTTATAATCCCTAGTGTAAGCGCGGCCAGTGCTGAACACAAACCTCTCCCCATCCCAGGTGATGCCGTGAATGCAGAGCACTGCTCATCCTAAAGAGAAGAAGTGACATTTTTCTTGAGCCAAACATGAATTCCATGGCCTGGAAACACAGATTCGGGTTGCCACAAAAGATGTGTTCCACTGTGGAAGCAGTCACATGATATTTTATTAGTTACAAAATACAGAAAGTCATTAATCAAGGAATTTACCAAATATGTTGCTGGTGATCACAGGCAGGCAGATTGCAGTGAAACAAGGAATTTGCTGTTGTAGGTTTTAGATGCTGTCTGAAAATGTGGATTGGTGGGAGTTAGTGTCTGCTAAGAATACATTTTATTTGTTTGTAAATGTTTATTTATTTGTCTATTTTTTATGTGCATGAATATTTTCCTGCATGAATGTTTGTATACATATATTTATGTGTACCACCTGCATGCCTGGTGCCCATGGAGGCAGAATGGGGCACTGAATCACCCCGGAACTAGAATTACAGGTGGTTATGAACCACACTTGGGTGATGGGTACTGAACTGGGTTCCTCCGTGAGAGCAGTAAATGCTCTTAATCACTGAGCCATCTCCCTAGTCCCACATGAATGCATTTCAGGTCTTATACCTGATAGCTGAAGGACGTTAGGTTGGACATGGGAAGGTAATTAACGCCAATGAAGGGGACTAGAATCACCTAGGGTAACTTGGTTTTGGATCTGCAAGTAACCATTTTTAAATTTCATTTTTTAAAAATCTTGTGCATGTGCATTTGTGTGGGAACATATGTGCCATGGTGCATATGTGGAGGTCAGAAAACAACTTGTAGGGGTTGGTTCTCTTTTTTACCACGTGGATGCCAAGGACTGAACTCAGGTCTTCAGGCTTGAGGGCAGGCGCCTTTACCCACTGAGCCATCTTGCCAGTCCTGTGCAAGCAGTTCTTGAGGATCATGAAGTAGCCCCCCCCCCCCCAGACAGGGTTTCTCTGTGTAGCTTTTGGAGCCTGTCCTGGAACTCACTCTGTAGATCAGGCTGGCCTCGAACTCACAGAGATTCACCTGCCTCTGCCTCCTCACCAGAATGATGTGTGATACATGCTCATGAGTCATAACATGCTGGGATTAAAGGTGTGCACCACCACTGGCTGACCGATCATGAAGTCTTAATCCATCATTCAGACTTAGAGAATCTTCAACACAAAGTTGATGAAATCACCTGGTTTTCTCTCCTTCACTTTGTTCTTCAGCTCTCAGGAGCTCACTGTCTAAAAGCTCTGTAGCCAGTTTTGTTTTCTGTTATTTGAAAAATCCTTTGTTTTAGTGAAAACGGTCTCCTTTTAGCAGGAGATATCTCATACAGTCCTTTCTCTATTTTTATAGAATCTAGCAATTATTTCAAAAGAAGTGTGATGCTATACAGAAAGGACAGATCTTAACTATAGAAGAACTAATGGTCAAGCTTTGGTTAGTTTTGACAATTGATTTCTAAATGCCATTTGTTCCCCCAGTTAATCCGGAAGACTAGAGGCGGCAGTCATGGTGAAATGTTAAGTTGTAGACTTAAATATTAGTCCACTAAAGTGAGTTTTACAATCACTGTGTAATTCAGTAATCTTCTGACCTCCTCTTCCAAGCGTTTCCCAAGTCAGGTGTGCAGGTTGTATTGTAGCCATTGTTCTCTTATTTTGACCAGTTGTAGATTTCTGTGATGCTCTCTATCTGATGAGGGTGACAGCTATACTTATTGCCTATACAGATGGGTATTTAGAATGAAGTTGGGAATTCTGCTTGTTACAATCTAGGTGCTCCCCAGCCTGCCGTCAGTGACTCAGTGCCAGCAACCACGTCGTCATCAACCACCAAATGCGACATGCCCTTTAAAAAGTCCCTGCCATCACAGCCTCCATCTCTCTCTGTGTCCTTCTGCCTCTCTCTGTCTCTCTCTCCCTCTCCCTCTTGTGCCCTCTCAGAGGCAGCCTTTTGCTGTCCCCCCCAATAAATCTCTTGCATGAGATCTGTTGCACAGTGTGATCTTTATGGCATTCCTTGGACCTGATCAGCCAAGGTCCTCTTCTGCAGAAACCCTAACAATACTAGTTTAGGAAAGTGGCAGTAGTAGGCTCACAACCTTGGGTGACTTCACAACCATGGCTATTTGGCCATGTTTATAA
>CABHPQ010162053.1:65127-76720 GCA_902168405.1 Peromyscus aztecus | reverse complement strand
ACACACACACACACACACACACACACACACACACACACACACACACAGAGAGAGAGAGAGAGAGAGAGAGAGAGAGAGAGAGAGAGAGAGAGAGAGAGGCACACAACATTTTTTATTTTTTCTTAGTCAGTTTTGCAAGAGTCCAAAAGATTCTTTACTAAAGCAGTTAGAAAAGAGCATGAAGAAAATGGGCAGAAGTGTATAATATTTAAGGAAGAAAAATTACCAAACAAAACTAAAAGAGAGTCAATCCCGATCTCATAATCTAAATATCAGCAAAGAAAACTGCCCTAAGGAGTGAGTCCAAGTGCTTTGCACATTGTCAGCTGGCGATTAGTTGGGGTGCAGTTGACAGGGTTAGATTATTGCCCAATAGTGCAGATTGTATGATGTAATGAGAAGGCACTTCTAGGAAACACTGTGTGTTTGAACCAGAAACAAAACAGCATGGGAGAACAGCCCTATAAAGAGTCTATTCCATTTTAGAACAAAAATTTCAAGTGTTGAGTTTTATGAAAATAGCTAAGAATCAGAAATCTTTATTTTGTTGGCTACTTTAGTGTGTATGTGAGTGTTTGTGTGTGTGTGTGTGTTGATGTATGAATACGACTGAGTTCTTCTGGAACTCAGGGGACAGTATTCGGAGTTGGTTCCTACCTTCCCCCTTGTTTGAAGGAGTCTCTTTTGATCTTCCTCTAGCTGTGCTGTATCCTCTGGTAAAGCTTGTCCATGAGTGTCGAGACTTTTTCCTGTCTCCATCTCCCATCTCACTACTGGAGTGATGCGGATGCAGATATGTGCTAATGCAGCATTCTTTTACATGAATTCCGGGAATCTGAGCTGAGGTTGTTGGGCAACACTGAGCTATCTCCTTGGCATCTTATTTTGTTTTGTTTGGTTGGTTCTTTTCTCTTCTTTTTCTTTTTTCTTTTCTTTTCTTTCTTTCTTTTTTCTTTCTTTTTCTTTTTTTTTTTTTTGCAGTAAGGTCTCAGCTTGCCCAGGTTGGCCTTAAAGACTGTTGAAGAAGAATCCTCCTAACCGACTTAGTCTAACATTGTGTCACTTAACTGGCAGCCTCCATTCTTCTCTAAATGTCACACTATGAAACAAAGGCATTGGGGGAAACGATAAAAGCAAGGTCACCTTTTAACTTTGTCTTGCCCCTAAGGAAGTGAAAAGTGGGAAAAGCCTGCTTTAAAGATGTGCGATACACAAGACAGTACGCAGAACACCACATGGAATTCTGAATGCAAGAAAAACCTTCCTTTTAGAACAGGAAGCAACGTATGTGTGGGGAGTTTAATGTAAAATACACACATGCAGTCTACCACCATCTCAGCTGGGTTACATTCTGGAGTTTCTACTGTATGCTCAGAAAAAATAGTGACAGGAAGCTAGTCTGGTACACAGGACAGTCTGTATTGTTCCTGATTGGCAAAGAGAACGAACTATCGTACTTTTTTCTGTCCATGGAAACATTCTTTGCACTAGAGGTAATAGAAGAATCCTGGAGTAGAGAAGATTAGTAAGTTGTGTGGATGAGAAGTGTGCCAAGAAGCTACAAAATACAAGTCTCCAGGAACAGTAACTTCTATTCAAAGAGATTCAAGAAATGATATGGTTGAACTCAGAATAATAATGAAAATATGGAAAAATGGTAAAAGTTTTTTTTTTAAAGTTTTTAATAGGTAGGACACTAGATTCTACATCTTAAAGAGAAATATTTGCACTGAGAATGTTTGATCCAAAGCTTTGGAAAACAGTAGATTGGATTATTCAATGTCTGGTTTATGAGCATTTAGGAGTAAAATTGGTGATGACTTGGAAATTCCACTATAACATCTCCAGATTCTTCTTATTGCTATTATTTTCAAATATTCTTATTAAATCACAAGAAATTATGAAGGAAGTTCTTTAGACAGGGTTTTAACATTTCTCATATGTAATTCTGGTGGATAAGAGAGGGGTTGTGAGAGTATGGTTGGATGGAGAGAGCCAGCTTTGACGGAAAAGCTGTCTCCACAGTAGAGTAAGCAGATGAACACCAGAACAAGGAAGGCACACAATGTGAATCTGGGTTTACTCCTTGTCTAGTCTGAGTAGGTGCCATCAAATATCATGCCCCCAAATTTCAAGCGACAAGACGCTTGAATGGGCGCTTAATATAACGAGGGACAGAATCAAGATCAAAGAGAATGTGACCAAATGGAAAAATAGAGCACGTGGTTAGGACGAGATTAACAAGTTTGGATTTAATTGGAGGTAATTCATGTTGTTATAGTGAGTGGAATTTGAAACCAATTTTTTAGGTTGGTTCATCAAGAAGTCTTACAATACTATAGTCATGGGTCAGATCATCATTTTCTAACCCAGACAGGCCTGGAACTCATGATCCTTCTGCCTCGACATCCCAGTTGCTGAGATTATAGGCATTGCATCTCATGCCTGGCTTGCGATCTTTTTGCTGATGTTGAGCAACTGACCATTATCTATTTCTTAAAACGTTGAGGTTGTAAATCATTAGCTGTTAGGTATAGTGTCTTCAGGAGAGGTAAGTACATGCAGTGGACCTCACTGCAGTTAGTTCCAGGACCTCCTTCACTGAGTGAGCATGCAAATATTCTGAATCCTAGAGAGAGTTTTAGGTCATAATTCTAAGAAATATATTCTATGGGAAGGATGGTGGAGGGAGATGCCTGCAAAGGAAATGCAGAGAAAGCTTGCCAGTGCACAGAGCTGTGATGGGACCGGAGTCAGTGCAACCACAATGACATACAGGGATTTCATTCAATGAATAAAGGCAGAAGAAGGAAGTAGGTGTAGGGAATGGGATGTAGCTCAGTTGGCAGAGTGCTTGTCTAGCATGCATGAAACCCAAGTTTGATCACCAACACCTCAGAAAGTGGGTATGGTTGTTGTACATGCCTGAAGTCCCAGCAACCAGAAGGAGTCAGAAGTTAGGACCTTCTTATTGGCATAGCAAACTTGAAGCCAGTCTGGACTATATGAGACCATGTTTCAATAAATATCCTTAGTGATGGGCCAAGGATACAACCCAGCTTTGTTGTGGTTTGACCAGGGCCTGAGTTTAGACTTTCCAGTGAGAACCAACAGCGTTCACAAATCTTTCTATTGGCAAATCAGTTAGATTCCAGTGGGAAGTGTCTCCTTTGCTGTGCATCCTTGGTGGGGCTACAAATCAGGCCCCCTTACCTTTCACTAATGAGTGTGGGTAAGTGGCCCCAGTTGCTGATGGGACAATCTGAATTTTGAATGTCAACAGAGCAGGATGCAAGGATGGGTGAGTGTAGTAAAGGCACCTTTACCTCATT
This sequence comes from Peromyscus aztecus, assembly GCA_902168405.1. Classification (NCBI taxonomy): domain Eukaryota; kingdom Metazoa; phylum Chordata; class Mammalia; order Rodentia; family Cricetidae; genus Peromyscus; species Peromyscus aztecus. The sequence continues at coordinate 73,388 of CABHPQ010162053.1, read as the reverse complement.
TCTCAGCTCTGTAAGAGGGCTGCCATGGATCTGACTTTTCTGAACCTGCTTCACATGCTGTTTTGATTATTCAGCCTTCTAAGGAAGTAACTTTTTGCCAGGAGAAAAGACATTTAGTCACGTTTTGAGCTTTAAACATGCTAGGAATGAAAACAGACCTCAAGTTCCTTTCTGGAAAAAAAAAATCTGACCTCTTGTCTGAGCACTCTGGGAACCCACCTTGGGGATACCATTCTCACTAAATCATCTGGACACACTTGTACATCATCATCGATGGTGCTGTGTGATATGAATGATTAGTTTCTATATAGCACTCTTGCTTTCTTATGAATTAAATAAGATCCAAAGGGCCTTTTACAATAAAATTATTCACACTCCAAATTCATTGCAAATCGCTTTTTCTCAAGTGGAAGGTCTGAAGAACCCGGTAATTACTGACTTTGTTCACAGTTTGGTGAAGGCTGGCACCCATGTGTCATAATGCCATCTCTCAGGTGCATTGAACACCCCTCTGACTATTTTATTTTGCTGTTCATCCTTTCTTCTTCCCTCCTCCCTTTCTCCATTGCCTCCACCTTTCCTCATTTCTTTCCTTATTTGATTTGACACATCGCTAGCCAAGGATGGTTGACCTTGAACTTTCCATCCTCTGCCTTCCCTTACCCCAGGTGCTACACTGCCATGACTAGCCTACTCTGGCTATTTTCAGTAGCATAAAGAAGCCATCAGTTTTTGTTAAAAAGCCATGACACATGAGCAAGACTACTTGTAGTAATTTAAATTCTATCTTGAGATAAATCTTTGCAGCCCAATCTTGATACCAAATAACTGGACCACTGTATTTGAGCTTGTGGTAAAAATTGGGACATACATTCTAATGTACATCATATTCTAATATGTTGCCCTCAGTGATTTTTTTCTTTTAAAAGACACATTAAAAGAAGTAACAAATGGTTAATACATGCAATGTAAATATTTCTGAAGATACTGCCTGCCATATTTCCAACACAAATATTCTGAATAAAGGACACATTCCCCATGCAGATGCTGCGATGATCCCTGAGTATATGTGAGGATGAGAACAGATCTGGCCTCTGCACGGATGGAGAAACAAACAGACTATTATTGTTATATGTCAGAAGTTACTATGAAGAAAAGGCATGCCCACTGCCATGTATGCATTGATGCAAGGCTCTTGTCAGCCTAGGAGGAATTTTCTGGAATCCGAAGGATTGTGTAGACGAAGAAGTAGTCCTACAGCCTGGGGACAGCAGAGAGTCACGCAGACGTTGCTGGGTGTGTAGATGTCACTGGCCTGTCTTTGTCCTGCTTTGCTCTTGTATCCCGTTTGGGATCTGGAAAGGCTGCATATTTTTTTTTTCATTGTGAAATTCATGTGAGACAGAGAGAATCTCCTTTGTCAGTTTTCTGAAACATAGAATAATTCATTTTCTTCCCGAGGAACATTCTCTTCTAAGCTTGAATTTAAATCTCTCCCTAATTGATCTGTTTTGTAAATTTGGTTACTATGACAATAAATTGATTCACTTCAAAAGCTATTAACAACAGATCGTCTCCCCTGTTTTCTTTGTTGGGAATGTTATAATATGTAAAATGTCAGTAATAACCAGGAAAATTCCAGAGACAGGGAAAAATGGTACGGGAGTTTGGCAAGACATGATACATTCCAGAATTTAATCTCTGGTGAAGAGATGAGACCTATTAATTTATTTTACATGAAAAACCAGAAGAGTTGGCTTAAGGATGATAACCTTTATTTGATTATTGCCTAATTTTATTCATCATTTCAAATCAATATTTATTGAGCTTCTACTATGAGTCAAGAACTACGCTAAGCACTGGAAATAAAAAGATGGATTAGGCAAAGTGTCTGCCTAATAAAGATGCTTTAAGCCTGAATTTTCATAGGCTCAGTGGGGGACAGTAAAGTCAGGGAAATGTGATGACGCTGGTGGCAGAGAGGTCTCCTGACCCTTATTCAGTGTTCCTCCCACTTCCTAAAAACAGTGCCCTAGAAGTGAGCATAGCACTCTAACTCGTCACCTGGTGGTAACCATGTCATCACCACCAGAGCCCAGTGCTCGGTCCCATGAGTTACTTACCCTGAAAAGAGGATGTCAACAAATTCCCAGACAACACCTTTATGCCTCAGTGAAGACCTAGCTTGACTCTGAATTCCAGATGTTTCCACATAAATTCCAGCACTGCCGTCAGTGGGATGTCGGACAAACCCGTTCTCTTCCAGTTTGAGTTTTCTCACCTGCAGAAGAGGCCAGTCATAGTAACTTTATAAAGATTAGAATGGAATCTATCACACAGTACGTGGATATGTGTGGGCTCACATGTGTGCACAAATTAAATAAGCACTGTGCACAAAAGGCGATGATAAGCCTTTTGAAAGAGGAAGTCAAAGCAAGAATCCAGACTTCTGTTAGTTGGAATTCATCATTTTGAGTAAGAATATACATTTATTGCCATCTTTAGGTCTTCAGCATTTTGGGCTTCTGAAAACTTACTCATAAACCATGGCATAATTAAAAAATTAATACCATAAGACAGAAAGATCAATTAGAAGCATTAACAATTCAGCAATGACAAAAATGGATCTTGGGCAACTGAAAGAGGACAGAAAAGAATGGACTGCAAATCCCGCCATTTATCGTCTTTCAGTTAGGAAGACAGGGCTGCTCCAATGACAGAGAGGGTATGTTATTGAGGTGCAAAGAATGGAGACATTGTTGCTGACTTCCACTCTTCATTAGCAGAACCCAAATGAGGAAGGTTTGACCATACCTACTTCCTATCTTGCTTTTGCCATCTGCTCCCAATTCACTGGTCACGATTTTGGTTGAGTATTCACACCTCTGTGACAATGGAAAATCACTGAACAGATGACCTCCCACGTGACAGAACACTGGCATATGAAAGGATATGCCTGTAGCAGTAATGGCATACTTTGATCTTAACTTTATTGAAAGCATCATTGTGTTCTACGGCACAAGGAAAAGCAATACTTTAAATCTTCCCCATGCAATAATAAGAGGCTGTAGTGCTTTAGGAAATTGGAATCTGGAAGTCACAGGATGGGTCAAGAGAGCAGTTCCTCTTTGGAGGAGCCTGGGTGGAAAGAAAAATGCCAGCATTGTGCTGGAGGTCTAATGAGATGCTGCCGCTGGGGCTCCCTGCTGAACTCCTGCACTACCTGCTGAATGCTGGGGGGAACCTCGCAGGTGTCGGTGGCTGTACAGCAGTGAATTGGCAAATTGGGAAGAAGCCTGAAGAGCCTTGAATTTAAGGCTGGAATAAGGATATTTTATCAAGTCTCCTAAAGTCATTTGGATTTTCCTCAGAGACGAGATCATCATAAAACATCCATTTTTCCCCCTTTGAAAATGTGTCTCATATAACATCCATAAGGCCATTGAATTCTTATCTATTTATAAGCAGAGGAACGTGTGATGTGTGTATATGTGAATGCTGAGGGGCTAAGTCACTTGCAAGCACAGGAGTTGAATGTTTTAGCTTATTTTAGGTCTTTGCAGAATGATTTAAAGACGATTCAACACGGCAGACATGGATTTGTTGGCTTTCATTCCCCAAATGACTGGGTTTTCTTTTTTTTTTTTTCAGAATAAAAAGGCAGTATAAAAAATTACCAGTGGGTTGCCATCCTCCAACTTCAATATTTTTTTCTTTTTCTTTTTTTTTTTTGTGTGTATTCTGAGGTTGAGGGTTATCTATGACTCAATGGCAAGCTTCAGTTCAATCAATTTAGAAAGAACTTTTAGGGCTGAGTTATTTTTAAATGCCTGAAAATGAGGGAGCCGTAAATGGAAATCTAATCACAGCTTAACCTGTAGTCATGCAAACAGTCAACTATGAAATCAAATGAGTTTCCAACCCTCTTAACCCATTAATGCTTGCTGACTGGCTAGGTTGCTCAGACATCATTTTTCGAAGAACAGGAAAAGGGGAAACCTCATTCATATCCGGGTGGGGGTAGGAAGGGGGCGGTGCTGCGGAAGCTGAGGAGGAAATCTCAGGGATGTAACTATTTCCTCCTAGGCACAGTGTGAGCTAACGTGTGCATATATCTCCCCTCACTGCACGTTGCTCATGGCTTTCTGCAGCGATGTCCCCAGTAAATATCAAGCAAAAGACTGTATTGTTCTAGTTAAGATACAATGGATTCTGAATACTTTCGGCATTTCGGCGTGAGCTTCTGCCATCCTTGTTGATACTCGCAGCCTTGGTATTTCCTTGGAGTTTTGCGTCTACTTGAAAAATACGTGTAACCTTCCCCGGCTCTCTCCTCAGCATGCCCCTCCCTTCCGGTTTGATAGACTTCTGTATAGTCTCCCCTGCCTTCCTCATTTTTCCTGCCTTTTGATTATGTGTCTTTTGTCTGACACATTTCAGGATCCAGCTTCCCATTTCTTAGGCTGACCTCACCTTGACTCTATTAGTATCCCTCGGGCTAAACTCACAACCAAAAGGTGTTCAGAAGGCTGGGAAAAAATACTTGTTGAAATGCTCAAAGGTTCACATTAGTGAATATGTTTGTGCAAGAAATAAAGGAACTGCATGCCTGTCTGTCTGTCTGTCTCTTACACTCACACACAGACATACACCACACACTGATATGTCTTGTTTCTCTTTTAGTTTTGTGCTTAGGTCCCTTCAGAGAAGATAGCCATCCCCCAGTTATTGACAATAAATCAACTATTGCAAAAGTTACAGTTAAATTAATATGCCCTACTTCGTTACATCACTAAGGTTCCTTTAGTACCTCCTGAACTGTAACCTTGAATGTCGATCAACATAGAAAAGTGGGTAGATTAGGAAAGTCAACTTTAGCATTCAGTGAGAGCCATGTTTGACCATTTCATCTCTCAGTAGAACAAGGCAAGTGTGTCAGACACTGCTTTGGTGCCAAGCAGTAATCATCCCCAGATGGCTTCCTGGAGTTGGCCTTGGCCTCTCTCAGAAAAATTTACCTCCAGTTTGAGAGTAAATATAGTCTCTTCACATACACATGCGCGAGTGCACACAAGTACACACACACACACACACACACACACACACACACACACACGGGGGAGGGGAAGGAAACGTCTTTATCCTTTTCTTTTGTTGGGTCTGGAACCTTGTGTACTGGTTCTTTTTCAGGTGCTCTGAAAAAGATAAACTGGCAGTAGAAGTCTTGCACAGAACTCACACTCTCTGTCCGTGCTCAGAGCAGGAAGTAGTCTGCACACATTGCCAGTCCTGTCCCTAAGACTCATCACAAAGTACAAGAAGGTTAGGATTGATTTATAAGGATGAAAAGCAAATGGGAAAAGCAAGACCCCACTCTCTTTCCATAGCTGTCATTGATCTGTATTACATCAGACACTATTTACTTACAAACTCGCCCATTATAAGTACTATGTAACATCCACACTGAATGCTGAACCTTGGACTAGGGTGAGCATTATCAGCTCTGACTCTCAAGCTCTCGTTTTAGAAGTTGATACAAGACATGACTAAGATCTTATTTGACTTTACCTTCCAGATGTGTTATCTCAAACTATTTAACAATAATAACAATAGTGAGCTGGCAGCTGTTTCTATTCCAAATTGCATTCTGAAGGAACTCAAAGTCCTTTCTAAATATTGTGATCATGCTACAAACTATTTTGTTCCATTTTTAATATTTGTGATAGCAACGCATTGTTTTGCCATTAATATCCATCAAATAGAGGACATTTGGCTGAAAATGAAGAAAAGATTTATTAAATTTAGTTTCAGTTCTACTCATGAACCTGAAATACATATAGGAATATGAAAAAGACTAATGCCTCCATGTTAGAGAAAATGATTTTCAAGGAGCCAAATAGAAAAGCATAATTGAAATTGACCCATTAAATGATTATATTATTTGTGTACCAAAATCTAATATATTTCATAAAACTGTAGAGCTGTTTCAGTAACTACCTGCCAAACTGTATATATTGTTCCTAATTAACTTTTTCAAATGTACTTACAGAAATGTGAGGTTGTAGAATTATCCAAGTAATATGTGTCCTCATTTCAGAAACCTGCTCCAGAGGAATGTGACAAGGTACCACACTTCTAACCTCATGACTAGTCCATGACTAGCAACAGCTAAAATAAGCAAGGAAAGAAAACTCATTTAGGGAAGATTCCAAGCTAACTTTCTGAGCTATGCTTGGGAACACACCTATTTTTCTGTTATATTCTGCTGGTAAGTGAGCAACAAAAACACATTTAAACCTACTTCTAAAGTCTCTGCCAAGGTATGGGAAAACAGCCCACACGTGGTTGTTTTTTTTTTTTTTTTCAAATATGCAATTTCTTTCCATTGTTGGTAACTGCTCTATACAATAGTCCTCATCATTCCTATTCGACTGGACAGACTGCTTGATTACACTACAAAATATTTAATTTCAAGGTTCTTTTTAATACCCCCTACACTAGTAGATTATGAATTTCTGAAGGGCAGGAATAATGCCCTGGTCATCTTTAAACTGAAACAATACAAGAAAAATGTGTTGTTTATCAAATTACTTAGAAGTGCTGCATTCATTTGATTGTGTTTATCCTTGAAAACAAATCAGCAAAACATTCTGAGATATTTATTTTATAGTTGCCAAATAAAATTGCATATATTTAAGTGTATGTGATGTTTGTGATATATAAAATGATGTGTATAATATATATAATGGAACATTTTAATCAAGAAATTAATATAGGCATGGCTTCACACTATCTTATTGTTGTTAAAGCTTTGAAGATCTGTTTGGATAGTAATTTCCAAGTATTCATTATTTTTAACTATACTTACCATATTCTCCAGTAGATCTCTGACCTATTATTTCTTTCTAGCTGAACATTTTTTAATTTTTAAGATAAAAATACCCTTTGAGAATTTTGTAATGCTTTATGTGATTTGATCAAATCCACCCCCATCCTCACATCTCCAGTTCCTCTACTGGAGCCTCCACTGATTTTCCTTCCCAACTTCATGTGTTCTGTTTTCAAAACCACCAAGTGCTACTTACACAGGCAAGGATGTAATATCATCAGCTGGAGCACGGGTAGCTTCTCAGTGTTCTCATCTCTGAAGAAAATTGACTCTGCCTCCCCTAGTAGCCACCAAATTGTCAAAACTCTTCTGCTAAGGCTGGGACTTCCTGACTCCTTCTCCATCCTTGCTGGAACTTGGGGCTAGCCTTATGTGTTGCCGGTCTTATACCAGCAGCCACAGGTGAGCTTATGTAATGGGCATGTCGTGCCTTACAAGTACTGCAGATATCTGGTCTTACACCATCTACTGCAAAAAGAAGCTTCTCTGATGAAAGTCGAGAGATACACTAATCTATGAGTCTGAAGATAAGAACTTAGGGACAGTTTAATATTATGTCAATTTAGCAGAATATTAGGTTCCCCTCTAGGGCCTGTGACCTGTCCAACAGAGGGGTTTGGGCTCAGCTAACAGTACAAAACATCAGTCCTCTCTTGTAGACAGGCTTTAAATCCAATCAAATTGGTTGGTTACTCCCATAACTTACATGCCGCTGTTGTAGTGGAGAGTCTCTCTTGCCAGGATATCTTACAGTTATTACTGTAGTTCTCAGAGTTCACAGCTAGGTAAGAATACTAATGATCGGAGAGCACAAACCTTCCAGCACTGTGATGACTCACTTCCAGGTTGGCACTAGCCTGATTTTTTTCTTGTCTTGTGACTCAAGTATATTTCATTGTTAGTTACAGAGTTTTGCCTTCAAGTTCTGGAGGATAACTAACAGCATTGGCAACAGCCTGTAGATTTTGTGGGGAGATCTATGGGCAACAGCTCCAAAAAGTTAAACACTGGGCTTTTCATTTGCTAGACTGGTGTTTAGTAGATGCATTTACCTTCATCATAGGGTAATTCCACTTAACACTCTTTTATATGTGTATATATGTATATATGTTAAGAAGCTTCTACAGTAGCGACTTTCCATATGGTTTTTTAAAGGTCTTTATACTTAGTAATTCCTCCTCACACTCCCTCCTTTACCCTGTCTTACCATCTTCCACACAACTTAACCCTTCCTGTTCTATTATTTCCCTTTCCTCCTTCATACCACCTGCATTCTGTCTTCCATAAGAGATCCTCTACTTACACGGAAACCCTGATTTGAACACACACACATGCAAATATTTCGAGCTAATGTCCACAAACGAGAGAGGAC
>CABHPQ010162053.1:48809-65117 GCA_902168405.1 Peromyscus aztecus | reverse complement strand
AGAGGACCTGTGGAACCTTTCTTTCCGGGTCAGGTTGACCACACTTAGAATGGTTGTCTCCAGTACCATCCATTTGCCTGTAAATTTTAGTGTTCTCCACAGATAAATGGACTTGTACCAGAGTCATTTTTACCAGAATCTATTCCTCTCTGTGTATAATAATTTGTCTTGTAATAATTTGCCACCTTCACAGGATTTGGAATCACCAGGCAACGGTTGGGGAGACAACTTAATGGGCAAAGTTCTTGGCTCACAAACATGGGACCTGAGTTTGACGTCCATTACTTATGTAAAAGCTGAGCGTGACAGAGCAGGTCTGTTACACCAGTAGGCACCTGTTACCCCAGTGCAGAATTAGTAGAATCAGGCTGACTCTGGGGGTTCCCTGGCTAGCTAGTCCAACTGAAAGCAGAGCCCTGGTTCAGTGAGATCTTGTCTTAGAAAGATCTTAATGGCAGAAGACACCAGTATAAACCTCTGTTTTCTATGTACACACACACACACACACACACACACACACACACACACACACACACAGATAAACAAGAAAGAAAGAAGCAGCATCGGTTTCTGGGCTAGTCTGTTGAGGCCTCTTCAGAGATAATTAACTAAAGAAGGAAGACATGCCCTCCTGCCCAGATAGAAAGAGCTCAAGGTAAGATGGATGCACAGGAGTCCGCTCGTACTTCTTTCTGAGTGAGGGATTGCATCTGTCACTGCTGCCCCTAGATCCCAGCTTCTTCGGCTTCCAACACATGGCCCCACTGGTGACTCTCCAGGGAGCTTCAGGCTTTCCTCTCCAGATCACAGCCACTCAGGAATTCAAACTGAGCAACTCCTGGGTTTCAGCCTCTCCAATATGCAGATACCTATTGCTGGAGTATCAGCTCCTGCTTTGTAAGAAAATCTAATAAAGTGTCTTACAATGTTGATTACATTTTCATTTATTATATGTGTGTGAGGAGAGAGGTTTGCAAATGTCACAATTCCAAATGCACATGTGGAGAAGGTCAGAAGACAACTTACAGGAATTAGTTCCTCCATTGTTTGCCCAGGGACTGAACTCAGGTTGTCAGGCTTGACAGCAAGTCCCATTTTCTGCTGAACCGTCTCATCAGTCACAAAAATCCCATCTATCAATCCCTTCATTCTAATCTGCTCTTCTAGAGAAGCTTATTTAATACACCCCCCACTTTACCTTTCCCTCAGCTCCAAGTAAACCTCTGCACTCTCTGCATCCATGACTTGGACTTTATTATTATTATTATTATTATTATTATTAATAATAATAATAATAATCTATTTATTTTACATCCCAGCTGCAGCCTCCTCCCTCATCCTCCCCTCCCAGTCCCTCTCCCCTGTTCCCTCCCCTTCCATCTCCATCCAGGAGAGGACAGGTTTCCCATGAATATCAATAAAACATGGCACATTAAGTTTCAGTAAGACTGAGCACCTCCCCATGTATTAAGGCTGAGCAAGGCAACCCAGTATGAGGAGTAGGGTCACAAAAGCCAGTAAAAGAGCTGGACACAGCCCTGTTCCCACTGTTAGGATTCCCATAAAAGGACCAAGCTCCACAACTGTAACATATATGCAGAGTGCCTAGGTCAGTCTTATGCAGGCCCCCTGGTTGTTGGTTCAGCCTCTGTGAGCCCCTATGAGACCTCGTTAGTTGACGGTGTGAACTTTCCCATGGTGTCCTTCATCCCTCTGGCTCCTACACTCCTTCTCCTCCTGCTCCGCAGGATTCCTGAACTCCACCTAATCTGACTTGGACCTTTAAAATTCCACATGTAAGTGAGAGTAGAAACTGTTTTTAAAAATTCTAAGATATAGTGTTTTTTTCCCCCTAATTGACCATATGGAAGTGGGTTTTTTGTTTGCTTGCTTTCATAGTACAAAGAAAACAAATATTAAAAAGATATTCTTTAGGGAAAAGCATGTTCTTCATAGAGGAGGAGAATATTGGTTAATTTTATTTGTAAATTGTTACTGAAGAGAACACAGGCACAAAGCATTATTTTATGCACAGGTAGAGATAAATTAGCAAAGCTATCAAGGGGCTGAGGAAGGTTGTTCAGGAGGCTGCTCCTGAACTTGTGCTTCCTCACCTGGTGCCGCAGACGCTTGTTCTTTATCCTGAGCCAACCTTCTGGAGCCTCATTATATAATTTTTGATGTTCACTGGGATACAACCAAGAATGGTGCTGGAAAGCTACACAGGTAAGGATCTCAGAGGAGGAAGAAGAAGAGGAGGAAGAAGAGGAGGAGGGGAGGAGGAAGAGGAGGAGGAGGAAGAGGAAGAGGAGGAGGGGAGGAGGAAGAGGAAGAGGAGGAGGAGGATTAGAGGAAGAAAAAAGAGAAGCAGTAGTAAATTGATAGATTTATCACTCTGAGGAGGGATCACACACACACACACACACACACACACACACACACACACACACAGAGAGAGAGAGAGAGAGAGAGAGAGAGAGAGAGAGAGAGAGAGAGAGAGAGAGAGAGAGAGAATAAGGCAGGTCTATTACAAAACTGGTTCCCTGGACCTCCCAGGGTTGCATTGTCTTCAATCATCTGTGCCATTGAGATGCACAAGGGCAAATAACAAATAACTTTAAATCAACAGAAGCAACTGAAAACTGGTGACTGGATTTCAAGCTCCTGTTCTGTTTTGAACTCTCTACTCATGGGAACCCTGTGAGGTAGGTACTAAGCTCCTCCAGTGTACAGAGGAAGAAACTGCATGTTAGACATTGCGATTGAAATGCACCTGCAAGGACTAGACTTCTGAGCTGGCTACTGGTTACTCACATCCTAAGGAAGGTTTTCACAGCAGCATCCCTATCCCTTACCAACAGCTGAGACCAGCATTCAAAAAGAAAGGATATTTCATAGCTGACAGAAGAGAAGCCCTTTATCCCCCCTGGCCCCACTTAATGCTCTAGACTCCACGTCCCTCCTTTGAACAAGTGAGTCTGTGGGTCGGCACGTGGCAGATTGTCAAATGGCAGCACAGTCCTGTACTCTTCTGAAGACCTTCTCAGTGTGGTTTTACTCCCTTGCTAGCCTGGAGTGAAATCTGTAGCTAGAGTTTTCCTGCCTGGCCCACAGTCAGGATAAATCTCTTTCACCTGCCAGTCCCACAGCCGCTCAGACCCAACCAAGTAAACACAGAGACTTATATTGCTTACAAACTGTATGGCCGTGGCAGGCTTCTTGCTAACTGTCCTTATATCTTAAATTAATTCATTTCCATAAATCTATACCTTGCCACATGGCTCGTGGCTTACCGGCATCTTTACATGCTGCTTGTCCTGGCGGTGGCTGGCAGTCAGTCACTCCCTCTGCCTTCCTGTTCTTTTTAATTCTCTCTGTTAGCCCCGCCTATACTTCCTGCCTAGCCACTGCCAATCAGTGTTTTATTAGCAACACATTTGCCATACAGAATTTCCCACAGCAGAAATCCGTTTCCATTGTTTACATCTGAACCATGCTTGTGGCTTTGGGCAGTAGAATGATGGAGGGGTCCCAGTATGCCTGTGTTGAATGTGTCTCTCAAAAAGTCTTCAGTGAAGTCAGGCAGTGGTGGCACACACCTTTAATCCCAGCACTCGGGAGGCAGAGGCAGGCAGATCTCTGTGAGTTCGAGGCCAGCCTGGTCTACAGAGCAAGATCCTGTCTCAAAAAAAAAAAAAAGTCTTCAGTGCTTCTGCTAGCTCTCTTGGAACCCAGCTCCGTGCCACAGGAGGAAATAAAAAGGCTCAAGGAAACCTTCTAGATGATGAAAGTTCTGGGTGGTAGTAACTTCTAACACTCTATCCAGCAGCTAGGTAACATGAAAAATGTCACCACTGTGACTGCCCGCCTCCAGCTAGCCTCTGTCAGCTGATGTAGGACTCATAAAACCCAAATGTGATTCGCTAACCAGGTCCAGGTCAGCAGAGTCACAAGAAAAGTCATGAGCAATTACAAGGACTTAGTTTTAAAAACCTCTTTCTTTGGGGGCAGTCTTAGTATTACAAATAAGCTCAGCAATGAAAAGTAGATATAGTAACCTACAAGATGAATCCCACCACTGTCTTTAGAACATCCTTAATTCCTGCAGCTGAGTATGAGGAGCTTCCAAGAAACTGATCACTCTGTCTGACCAACACTTACCTTGGTCCTGGGTTCACCTGCGCTTCCAAAGTGCTTAAGTGTCTTTCTTTGTAAACATCTTAGCCAAAACAGTTGCCACAGACCTCGAAAGTGAATTTGACATTTCCCACAGCAGGACTAGAATCTGTCCTGGTCATTGGAGTCACTGAGTCGCTAACTGGAGCCAAGTTAATCTCGATGAGCCATCTGCCCTCTCGAATGCCAGTGTATCCCCTCCCTGTGAATGCTCTGCTGTAAAATTTTCCCGTATAACCCAAGCATTTGACCTAGGCAGGACACTGATTTGCTTATTGCTCTTGTCCTTGTTCTGTAGACACTGTACAGACAGCTTGGCAAGGAAGTCAGCCTCTAGAGCAGTTCTTACTCAGGACACCACACTGAGGTTCCTACCTATATGGCTCAACAGGACCACTGTTGGTCTTATCCTAGGCTTCTCAGGAAGTATTTAATTAGCTATAGGAAAGATAGTTCAGGATAATGAATAAGTCTTTGAGAATTGAGAGAGGGCCCACCGGGATTTCAAATATCCTAGTTCACAATTTTCCTATGGCTCTATGAAAACCCTGACTTATTTATACATGTCTGTAAAACATTGCTTTGTGCACACCTTCTCCAGGGCATGTACTTTGAGAACAGCTGCACTAGTTTGGGAAAGAACCCTGGACAAATTTAAGTCTGAGCAGGACTGTCAGAAATATCACACTAGATGATTATGAATGTCTCTTAACACTCTGAGTTTAGTCTGTGTTGGATGATAGAGAACACGAATAGCTTCTTGAGTAATAAATTATCATGAAGGTGTATGGGCAAGGTTGGGTACATCTACCAGCACAATTCTGAGCAGATCAAACCATCACTGGCTTCCACAGCATTGCACCATAGACACTCTTTTTCCACAGTTCCCACCATTATAGGGAATTCAGATCCGTAAAATAACAAGGGTAGACTGGGAAAAAAATATTGTTACTTGTAAGGAGACTTGACTCAGTATGTTATATATTCTATCCCTATGGATATTTAATACACATCCAAAGGTTATGTGATGAGATGACAAAGCAGAAAATAGAGACTGAAATTTAAATATATCGAGATAAGAATCTAGCTGCATCCATTTTAGGATATGGGCTGTAACTGGTGATGGACCAGTGATGCTGCCAGATCCTTTGATTTTTCATTCCTCACAATCATCCCCATGGAAGAGATGGCTTTCTATTCCATCTGGAGAGGACAGACTGACATCCAAAATCTTCCTTTCTGTTGGACAGTGCTTGAGCAGGCGCTGCCAATGTTTGCCACTACAAATCTCCTTTTGTATGCTTTTCTTGTAGACTGACTCTCTATTAGCTGATATTTTCTTTTTCCGATATGTTTGTTTATTCAAATATGGCAGTCCGGCCTTGTTGATTTGGGAATCGTATTTTCTCTGTTGGGTGAATTTGTACATCTCTGCTTTGCTTTATTGAAGTTTGATATCACTTGATTTCTCAGTTGGGGGAATCTTATTTCCTTTGCTGAAAACCTAGGAAGTGAAAATCTTCCAGAATTCCCAACTAGTAATTAAGAAATATAGTGATATTCTCATTTTTATACTTGATCTGACTTATACACAAAGTTGCATGAAGAAATTTGGGCATATTTCAAAGCTTTTTGTTTGTTTGTTTCATGGAGTGTTGTAGGATTTTATTAGAATAATGTTATTTGAAGTTCTTTTTTCTTAGTTACGACATCAACTTTTTAAATTGATAATCATATTTCCCTCCTTACTTATTTAAGTTTGCAGTCCAGTTGTTTTCTCCAGAAGAATGTGTAATGTATTTTTAAGCTCCAGAGCAGTGGGGCTCTAAAATCACTGTATTATATTGTTGAAAATAAATGTAATCTATCTTTAATCTCATCATTCCTGTCTAGCTTTCCTTCCTCTTCAATTCTAATTCTTGGTTAAAAAAAAATGTCCTGCAGCTACCTCTAAAAGAATGTACATCATCACATAGCCTTGTTTTAAAATATGATTATATTTTAGCATACAACATTTTGCAGTTGCATATTTAACAAAAAAAATGTTTGGATGTTTTTGAGGAAAGTATCACAGCTTACCTAAGCAATTGTTTTAAACATTTGGAACCCAGCATGTTCTACATCTTCCTTAAATCTAAAGTATCCCTTATTGAGATTTCCGTCCCATCTAGTACTGACTTCCCGTCAGCACTGTGAAATCTCGTGTTGGCAGCAGTCCTCAGCCTTCCTCACTCCATACAGATGATGGCTTGCTATTTTTGTGAGAGAACATTGCCATTTTTTGCCAGAAGTCTTCCGTCTTGCAGGAACTGGCTCACAGTGCTGATTTCTTGGGCTTCAAATAGGGCAACAGCTGTCCCTGCTCTACCAGGCTGAAGGTATGAGTTTGCCAAAGAGGCATTCATTATTCTAGAAACAGAGAAATTATGATAATCAGCTAGGGCATCCAGGTAACTTAAAATCGTTTTTTTAAAGTCTCTTAACATAATCCCTTCTCCCCCCAAATAAAAATATCAAAACTATGTATTATTTAATTTTATGAAGGTTTTACTAAGTCTCAGGAGTTCTCTTGTTTGAATTCTAGTTAGTGTCATGGACAGTAGCTGTGCTATATAGGGAAAATTACTCTGAATTTAAAAAGGACAACAGTGATTTGGCCTTTTCTCTGTTTTGCAGATTTGTATATTCTAATTTCTTTTTTTGTCAGAATTTGGTTTTTATTATAGATAAAATGAGGCTATTCTATAAGATAATGTTTAAGTTCTTTGACTACTAAAATTACTTGTGATCTCAATTAGAATGACCAAGATCAATAAAACAAGTGAGAGCTCATTCTGGTGAGAATGTGGAGTAAGGGGAACACACATCCACTGCTTGTAGGAGTGTAAACTTATATAGTCACTATGAAAATCAAAGTGGCAGTTCATCAAAAAGATGGGAATCAGTCTTCCTCAAGATCCAGCTATTCCACTCATGGGCCTAAACCAAAATGATACTTCCTTCTACCAGAGACACTTGCTCAAACATGTTCATTACTGCTTTGTTCATAATAACCAGAAGTTGGAAATAAGCTAGATATCTTTCAACAGATGAATGTATAAAGAAAATATGGTACATTTAGATAATGGAATATTACATAGCTGTAAAAATCATGAAACTCATAGGTAAATGATTGGAACTAGAAAAAAAAATCACCCTGAGTGAGGTAACTCAGATCAGAAAGACAAATACAGTACATATTTGTTTTTATGTGGATATTAGCTGATTAGTCAATGGTAACCAAGCTACAATCTGTGGAATCAGAGATTAGTAATAGAATAAGGGAGTAGGATAGACAGGTAGAACTCCCTAGGAAAGGGATATGGAAGAGGTAGTTATTCATTGCTGGAGGGGGGAGTTCTGAAACCAGAGACTCAGCTGGGGAGGGGTAAGGGAGAGGGGGATGTGGGAGGGGATTCGTGGAGAGACAGTTAAAATTGAGGGCCATTTGAGGATTAGTATGGGAGCCTGATAGGGTAGAAACATCCTAAAATATATATGAAGACGATCTAAATGAAATTGCCAAATAATGGGGGGAGACAGAGTCTCAAGTGGACATTTCTTGTCACCAAATGAAGCTTCCAGTATAAAGATTGGGTTATAACTAATTGATTTTTTTTGGCCAAAGGGGTTCTGTGGGCACCCCCAAACAAGCCAGGCTGTTGGTGGTTCCCCAAAAACTGACAGCAAGACTCTATTGCTGAAGAGAACGCCACACAATTCATTGAGCATGGAAAAGTCAAGCTGGTGCCTACACAGAGCCTTCACCCCTACATTCTAGTGTCTTTGGTACAGGAAGATACCCTGCAGGCTACCAAAGGAGAATGGGAAACACCAACCCAGCTACAAACCCTTCCACTTACAAGAATTACCTGCTTGCTAGATAGGCGGATACAATGGTGACACAAAGCTTGTGGGAGTCACCAACCACTATCTGATGTGCGTTAAGGCCCACTCCATTAGATGGAACCCATACTCAGTGTTGCTTGGATGGTCAAGAACGTGAGAATAGATAGGCCAGGGACCTAGGGGAAAAACAAATCAGTAGCTCTCCTATATACAAATGATAAATGGGCCAAGAAGAAAATCAGAGAAACATCACCCTTTACACTAGCCACAAATACTATAAAATACCTTGGGGTAACTCTAACCAAACAAGTGGAAGACCTGTATGACAAGAAATTTTAAGTCCTTGAAAAAAGAAATTGAAGAAGATGTCAGAAAATGGAAAGATCTCCCACGCTCATGGATAGGTAGAACTAACATAATAAAAATGGCAATCTTACCAAAAGCATTCTACAGATTCAATGCAATCCCCATCAAGATCCCAACACAATTCTTCACAGACCTCAAAAGAACAATACTCAACTTCATATGGAGAAACAGAAAATCTAGAATATCTAAAACAATCCTTTATAATAAAGCAACTTCTGGAGGCATCACTATCCATTACTTCAAGCTCTACTATAGAGCTACAGCAATAAAAAGAGCTTGGTACCGGCATAAAAACAGACGTGTGGACCAATGGAATTGAATTGAAGACCCTGACATTAATCTACACACCTATGAACAAAGAAGGTGATTTTTGACAAAGAAGCCAAAACTGTACAATGGAAAAAAGAAAGCATCTTCAACAAGTGGTGCTGGCATAACTGGATGTCAAAATGTAGAAGATTGCAAATAGATCCATATCTATTGCCATGCACAAAACTCAAGTCTAAGTGGATCAAAGACATCAACATAAATCCAGTTACACTGAACCTGATAGAGGAGACAGTAGGAAGGAGGCCAGAATGCATCACCACAGGAGATCACTTCCTAAATATAATACCAGTAGCACAGACACTGAGAGCAACAATTAATAAATGGGACCTCCTGAAACTGAGAAGCTTCTGTAAGGCAAAGGACACAGTCAATAAGACAAAACGAAGGCCTAAAGAATGGGAAAAGATCTTCACCAACCCCACATCTGACAGAGGGCTGATCTCCAAAATATATAACGAACTCAAGAAACTAGACCACAAAATACCAAACAATCCAATTAAAAAATGGGGTACAGATGTAAACAGAGAATTCTCAGCAGAGGAATCCAAATGGCCGAAAGACCTTTAAGGAATTGCTCAACCTCCTTAGTCATCAGGGAAGTACAAATCAACCACTCTTAAGGGCAGGCTTTACACCCAGCAGTAGCTGACCTGCAGAAAGTGAACTCAATGGCATCTTTGGAGGTTCTTTGTCTTATAAGGCTAAGTCAGGGCTTCTGTTCTACCTTCCAGGTCCTTTGCATATGTACACTATGACTTCCAGTTTGGGGTTTTCTATGGGATTTCTGTGTGTGAATATGTGTGTCTCTGCCTCTATAGACATTTCTTGTGCTTTTTCTTTGGATCTTTTTTTATTGTTCTGTTGTTTTGTTATATTCTGATTTGTTTGTTTTTTTAATTGATCTCATTTTATTTTATTATTATTATTGAGATGCTTGTATATTTTCTAATGAGAGACAGAAAGAGGTGGATCTGGATGAAAGGAGACTTGGGAAGGATCTGGGAGGAGTAGGAGGAGGGGAAACTAATCAGGATATATTGTATGAAAAAAATCTCTTTTCAATAAAATAAAAGAAACTGACGCATGCTCATGGAGTTTCCATCTAAGAAAAGGGAAATGTTATCGAAGTGGTCTTTATTTTCTTTTGTCTATAAACATTTCAGGATAAATTTTAAATCCAGTAAATCCACAGATCTTACAAACTGAAGGTTCTAATTAAGTAAAAGATAAAATATTATTTCTAGTTATATTTTAACCTGGCATTTATTCAAGCTTTATATTTGGACAGCAGTTTTAAACTCAGTTGGTAACTTTGGACTAAAGAAATCTGTCTCCCCTCTCTCTCTGTCTCTGTCTCTGTCTCTCTGTCTCTGTCTGTCTCTGTCTCTGTCTCTCTCTCTCTCTCCAGCTCATCATTCTGCTATCTGTTCTATAACTTACCTGTGTTTGAAGATAAATTTTCAGGGACCTAGTATTCAGTTCTTATTGCATTATATACTTTATTTAGATCGTCATTGGAGGATTTGCATAGCAGTTCACAATTCATTTGTGAATTTCATATGGAAACTCAAATTAAATGTCTTACAAATTAAGTCTTTCACAAAGGAGTGGATCACCCATATTCCCTTTGAGTCAGCAAATATCTTAAGTAAGCATCTTTGCCTGGTTCCATGAGGCACTGTGGGTTTCTGCCTAAAATGTTGCCTTTGCAAGCCACTTTTATACCCTCATGTGCAAACAGCGGGGTCATATTCTCTCCATAGTACTTACAATTGTTCTTTCTAGTTATATGGATTTTGTTTTAGTGTGCAAAGGGCATAAATCATTTATTTGTTCTGCATGGGAGAGAAGAAGAGGAAGGGTAGAGTTTAAATACATTCTTTTTAGAAGCCTATGAGATGAAGTTTTTCTTTCGATTGTGGAAGATTCTTGTTTACTCAAACTAAAGGAGTATGGGAAATCATAATTACCTCATAGCAAAGGTACATGAGGGCTTTTGGAAGAGTGAAAGTGTGGCCTTATTTATAGCAAAAAGGTAATATTTTCTGTTTTCTAGCCTCAATTTGTCTTGTTGTTTTAACACATTACATGTTATAATGTAATCTATGAGATAGAAACAATACCAGGAGTCCTAATTAAATTAAAAGTAATTACCAGTTGTACAGATAGGGCTTTCAATTGAGCAGCGGGAAGTTGATATTTTGTCATCCCCAGTTTATCTCCACGCAGCGAGCACTATTCTTTGTCCCCATTATTAATGGCATTTTCTCAACGGCCATGAAGAGTGTGGGAAATAAGGAACAAGAAAGAACAAAAGGAAGAGAGGAATTACAGGAAGCTCAGAGCAAGACAGAGACCGAGAGAGGACCTTTTGTTGTTCTTCACTTAGGAGACGGGAGATTTTTCACACGTTGAGGGACCTATTTCTGTCCTTCACTCACCCATGAAAGAAACGTTTGCCAAGTCCGCGGTCATAGCATATCCTAATTTTTCCTAGCCACCAACAGGATTTTCAAGAGAATCTCGCATATTCTGTTTTCAGTTTGGTATACGATGTGACAGATTTTCCATTTTCACGAGGGAAAAAAAAATAGTTCCAGCTCCCACCAGGAACTTCATTTGAGAAAGAGAGGCAAATGGGAATCTATAAAGATGTCCTACCGTCAAGTTTCTTATTCTGCTTTTCAGCTGGGCATCTTTTAAGACCTGGAAGCAGTGCCATTTTCCCATCAGGAGAAAGAGTACAGGCTTTTTAGGAACATTTACAGGGTGATGTCTGTTTGATTGACCGTTATCTTACTAGCATGCTGCTGCTACAAATATGAGCAATTATTGAGAAAGCAGTCAAATTAAATTTTCATAACTATAAAACTGCATTTTACCTTAGGGGCACAGCTTCCTGCCTATTTCTACAATCTATTTTCTAAGCTTTATATTAAATCTAAACAAATGAATGTTTACCAATATTAATATTTTAACATCATATGCCAGTCTGTGCCCTTTCTCACAACAACTTTTTGTCTTTCTAAGAAAGTTCTAGTATTGAGTTAAACTTTTCTGATATAATATGAGTCATTTTGGATAGGCTTTTCTGACTAGTTTCCTTCCTCACTACTAAAGTCTACCATTGACTGAATGTTGCTTTCAAAAATCAGAGAAAAGCCAACAATTTAAAAACTTTAGGTCACCCTTACCAAGGTTTTAAAGCCTAACACTATTCAAAGTTGTACCCAATTAAAAGATAATTTTAAATGGCAGTGAGGTGTTGCATTCCTTGCCTGTGTCCATGGCCAACATTGCCGAGTGTCTGCTGAGAACAGAAATTGGCTCTCAGCAGCCATTTGAAATGAGTTGGTACACACAAGGTACACCTCGTTTGACTGTCTCCAACACAGGTATTTGATCTTTGTGCTGCTGCTGCCCAGTCTTGCTGTCTCTCTCCATCTACAACCACAATGGGAAGCCCAGCTCCTCAGGTAGTAGTCTCACTTGCAACACTGAACTTTGCTATTCCAATTTCACTTGTCCTTCAGATACAGCCCAAATCCTCCCCACTTTATGTAACATAAAAGTTTCCTCAGATTGCCCGGACCACACTGACCTTTCTTCTCTGATGCTATGGACTTGTCACCAGAGTGACCATTATTTTTGGTTATTTTTGGACAGGCCCAGATTTGTCTGTTGTCTTGGTCTCCCATCTGGCCATTGTCACCCATCTCTGTCCAAAGGGTCCCAAGGTGAACAGTATATTACATACTTCCTTATCCATAGCCGGCAGCTTACATTTGTCTTCTTAATAATCTTCCATCTTGTATGAATCAAGCTGTCTTATGAGTTAATATTACCTAGTGTCTGAACTACTAGAGAGCCTCTCCTTCCTCCTCCCCCTGAAAACAGTGACGGCAGCTAGAAAATACCTTATAGATATTTCATATCAAAATTCTCAGTGGTATTGCCAGAAGGCCTCTGTAGATGTTCTTGGAAAGCTCCAATTGTATAGCGTTTTCTAGGGCTCTGCTTAGATGCATGGTTTATTTTTGGTTCTGATTTGTAGTCCTGCTCAATCCATGCTGGGTGTTGGCAGCAACTGGTCTCATCAAATACGAAGTGTTCTTTATGAAGTCTCGGATTACCTTCATCAGGAAGACAGCTACAGAACCTCTCCCCTACTGTATCCTTCCCCTTCCAGGACTCACAGAACACCTGCATTACTTAGTGTGCATGGAGATTGTTTTGATAAAAGTGATAATTCAACCTGCGTTGACATTCACATGACATTAAGTGCCCGGCTTTTGTAGGAATGCATAATATTAGCGTATGAAAATGAAAATCCCAGCTGATGTAATTTAGACTAACTTCTCATTTACAGAGGTTAAGAGCCTTCTTGTTCTGATTTTTGAGGTCTCTTCTGGTCTAAAATTGGGCAGATTGCAATTAAGATATTTCCCAGTCCATTCAGTGTTTGTTTTCTGAAAGGACAAAAAGGAAACCTAACCAGGTGAGCACCATGGGCAGGAAGGAGTAAAGGTAGCAATTCTCAGAGTCTGCCCAGTGCTGCTGGGTGGGAGAGATAGCTGTAGCCCAGCTCGTGGATGCCATTCACCATCTGCAGCACTCACAGTAAATATGTGAAGCTAAGGATGTGCTTACAGCTACCGCTTTGACCTGCCCCCACTAACCCTAGTCGGCAGGAATATTGTGACCATGCTCTGACCACATCCTCAGGTCGGAGTCAACAGGACAAGGAGAAGTGCCAGGCAGAAAACCACACTCAACTCTCGGTTGCTGCTTTGAGCAAATTAAAACAGTTACTTTTTTTTGGAATAGAGCACGAAGAAAATTTAGAGAAAGACCATTTATTAATCTCAGGGATAACTGCCAATTTGTGCCTGGACTAGTTTTTAAAAGTTGAAGAATAAGAGGATATAAAATGTTTACCTTCAGAGCTAATTTTGTCTTATATTAGAGATACCTGGGCAATAGGCTAAGTGATATTTTATCTTCTTAATAATTACTCAATCTTCACCTGCTCATCTATTCCACCCTGACATCATTTTGTGACTTTTTTCCCCTTAACATTTTCTGCCTTAAAATGTTCATGTCAAAGCTATGACCAAAGTGAATGCCACCCTGTTCTCCAAAGGAAGAACTTTTGAAATGGCCAATAATCTTCTGCATCATAACATTTATTCAAACAGAAATGGCTTTGGAAAATGAGAAGAAAGAAAATGAACAAAATGTAGGAAACGACTTGTGCCTTCTCCATAGTACAATTTGGGCAGTTGTGGAAAGAATATCTGTGTTTCTCCAGGGAGCAAATCCTACAGTTTCAGGCAGTGAAAGACAGTTTTGAATCCTGGCCAATGGCTGCCCACCTTCCTTGGACACATAGAACAGGGCTAGGCAAGTAATCAACAGCATTTTTATCTCTCCCTGTGCTGAGCACTACACTAGGTGCTTTGGGGCAGTCTGCCAGAAGGTGTGTGCACGGTGCATTGAGAGAGCTGCGCACTCTATTCTTGCTCCGACTTATTCTCAGAGGTCTTCTTTCTCGGGAGAGCAGCTGGACAGGCTGCCTCTTCCTTCCGCAAAGTGATGCCAAGTGTTGGTTTCTGAAACTGGTCCCCTGATGCATGCCTTTGTTTCCTGAGAGACCCCCAGCTTCTACTACCTAGGAAGTCCCAAAATAGACCTGCTTTGTTGAATCACCAATAGATGCTTGGGATTTTCTAGTGCAACAAATAAAGTTTTGAAAAAAAAAAAACCCTCCTCTGAATGCTCCACTTAGCATTATTTTCTTAACTAGAACTTTCTGATTTAGACATATCATAAAATTTAAAATGGAGACAACTTATTTATTTCAGAAGTACTCTTAACATCTTACTTTGTTTCAATTTTCATTTATTCACTCATCGAACTGTATTTTCTAGTTCTTGGTGCTTTTTATTTGGCAGATTATGTGCTTGTAGCTAGGAATGGAGGTAACGAAGATGACTGACAAGCAGCTTGTATTATGGAACTAAACCTCACACGGGAATTCTGCATCGATGACCTTTTTACTGTGACTTTCAGTTACGCTAACACCAGTTATTTCTATCATTGTGAGCTTATGGAATGGGATTAGTGGCATGCCTGGAATTCTAGCGATTGGGAAGCCAAAGGAAGATGATTGCAAGTTTGAGGCCAGTCTGGACTATAAAGAGAGACCCTGTCTTAGACAACAAACAGACAAAAGGAGCCAAGCTAACAAGCAAATAAGAATTTATGTACTGACTGCTGTAGAAGAAGTGTGTGATGGTGCCTGCATTTCAGGTCATTGCAATGTGGTCTGTTCTTCTAAACATAATTTAAATGATGGTTAACATGAAGTAGATATTATGATAATGAATGAAATGAGATAGGAGGTTGAAGCAGAAGAGAACAATTATAAAAGAGTAAGGGGTTTTCATGGAAAGGATTTGGAAAAGCTTGAAAGAGAAAGCTGGGATTGAAACTAAAATAGCATCCATTAAGAAGAGTACAGAGGAGGAGGGGGTGGATGACCTGACATCCTTCCTAAACTGAACAAACAAGCCGCCTAACATTAACGTGCATGAGGCCATTTTTCAAAGGAAAAAAAATGATATAGATTGAGACCTAAATCTAAATGTGCAGTTAAAGGCCACATTGCTTTAAATAGTGCGTTCATCATGGAGTATGTGTAGAAGACCAATTGGCAGATTTCTAGCAAGGGACTGACATGTTGTCAAGCCTTTGGAAAACTGTTGATAACAGTACTTGTCTGCACTTGTAAGGACAGACTGGATCAGCCAGGCAGGCATGGCAATTGTTACACTATGAAGCAGTGAAGAGTCTAACTAGTGTCGAGGAAGGTGGAAGAAGAGGATAGATTGGAGAGTGAATTAAAATGTGGCCGACACAACAACCAGTCTGAATAGATGCTGATAGCTGGGCTTCTGCTATGAGTGAACTGAGAGGGGTATTCAAAGGACCACTTTCTAATACCCATGTCCTGTGACAGAGTCACGGATCGGATATTGCAAGCATTAAACTTTTGATGCTTTGCAAAGCAAAAACAAGACAAAATAAAACAAGACAACAAAAAACCCAAACAAGCAAACAAAAAAACTCCAAAAAAAAAAAAAAAACTGATTAGTCACTGGCCAACATAGCATCATAATGAAAACAGACTGAAAACAATCTGGAAATAGGAATAAGAACTCATGAGTAAAGTGACCTCACTGTCAGCTACAGAACTAACAATTGACCCCAAGTGAGAAGAAACCTTCTTCTTCTTTACTTTGTCAGAACCACATGGCTGCTTCTTTGCTGAAAAAAGACAGTAAAGGAATATTTTTACCTTAGTAATAAAAAGAATGATCAGCATTTAATGTGCAAGTGACATGTGCCAGGGCCTGCACTCCACAGGCTGAGATGCACAGGAAAAAGTGTTGTGTGCTGGGGTCTGCTCTGCACAGGCTGAGATGCACAGGAGAGGTGATGTGGGCTGGGGCCTGCCCTGCACAGGCTGAGATGCACAGGAGAGGT
>CABHPQ010162053.1:2749-48799 GCA_902168405.1 Peromyscus aztecus | reverse complement strand
AGATGCACAGGAGAGGTGGTGTGTGCCAGGCCTGTCCTTCACAGGCTGAGATGCACAGGAATGCTGTAGCTCCTTCCAGAGATTATCATGATCCAGTGCCAGCACCGTCTTCTTCCTCTGTTAAACACTATATAGATGGAAAAGATTGGAGCCTGATATCGAATTTGTGTGAGGTTTTTTTGCCCTGTTTTTTGTTTGAATATCCATCACACAGCAATCCTCAAAACAGAAAATGAAAAGGAATATCCAGCCATTGCTAGCTGGCTGCTTGGTTCCTCTGAGTCCTTAGCTTCAAGGATTTTTCAAACTATATTATTATTATTATTATTTTTTCCTGCACCACAGCGCAGAGTTGCTAAATCCAGAAACTGAAACATTTTGAGAAGCAAATCATTTCTGAGTAAATCAAAGCCCTTGGAACGTTGCCCTGGGATTTTAAAGATAGCGTTTAATAGTGAAAAATGTTTCATTTTTAGAGGAAATCCCAATTACGCAAGGCCACCCCATTCACTTCCTCTTGGTTTGCGGGCGTCAGATGTGGTGTCTGTCCCATCTTTACCTGTAAGGAGCCAGGAGGCCACGAGTGAAGGGGGAGGTCACCTGACCCCGAGTAGTTGTGCCAGCATGGCCTCTCTTTGTAGCTGAGGGAACCTGAGGCTGGTGGCTGTTTCTCACCCCACCTGAGCTCCTAGAATTAGGTGCTTCCTTTATTCCATCCCCAGGAGCTGCTCTTCTGGCTGCCGTTTGAAGGCGAGCGTCTGGAGCTGGGTGTGACTTGTTTGAGCAGGAGACACTTTCGTCACATCCTCGCGTTGACTAGTCTGTGGTGTTCCTTGCTTCTTGCGCTCTGCAGCCCTGGTGATGGATCCAGACAGTGGAAAAGGAGGAACCACGGGCTCCTGTCTTCACAGTGGGAGCTCTGTCACGAAGTCAGACTTTAAGATACAGCTATAAATCCCACAACCCCAGGACAAGTTACATAAGGCTCATAGACCTCAGTTTTCTTTATCTACAGTACAAAGCAACCCGGCGAATTAAGTGAAGCAAAAACGTAGAGCCTATGGGAGCTGACTAATAAGCGGGACCACGTGCTGCTGTTAGCAGGACCGTCGAGAATAACAGTGGAAATGGAATCAAAACAAAGGTGAAGCTGTGTGTGTGTGTGTGTGTGTGTGTGTGTGTGTGTGTGTGTGTGTGGCGGGCGGGACTCTGGTAAAGGGCCACCAGCTGGAATGCTTGCCAATTCGGGAGATGCTCTTCCAGCCTTTGTAATATGATGTGGAAGCTGACCTTCATTCCACAGTGATTTTACCTCTTACAAGCTAAAGGGCAAAGCGAAGCTACGCTAACCCGAAATCCACTTTCAATCCTCTTGCCTTCCGAGTTCAACTTCTATTTCAGAAGACTAAGTTATCGTTTTCCACGGTGCCACCACCCCATCCTTTCCAACCATGGCCTCCTTTTGTATTGCATTAAGGCAGTGTATTGCAAACTGTGTGCTAATATTCTCTGCTTCTTGGGGATGTAGCTTCCCAGTGAAATCAAGATTTCCTTCAGCATGAGGAACTGGAGTTACACTTCTTATCTTACCGCTGTAGGACCTTGTATGGCTGAGCACAGAGAACAACTAAACTAATTACCATAATGAGATGAAAAGAGTAATAGCCTTTTTTCCCCCCTTATACCAAACAAAACCCATTAAAGATGGGGATACATTTCTTCCCTTAATAGATAATAAATTTTATCTCAGCTACTGAGGGTTGTTTATTTATTTCTTGCCTGTTAATTTTCTACATTGTGACCTTGCTTTCTTCTCCACTCGTACAAAGGCACAGAGTTTTAACTGAGAAGCAACACTTTACAATCATTTTATTTAGCTTGCACATTTAAATCGTGAAGACCTCCCGAAACCCGAGTCTGCGGTGACATAACCATATCTGGTACCCTGAACTTGGGATGAGTCTAGATCACTGGTCATCCTTATCCTTCCCACTGCAGTAGAGGACTTTCTGCTCTGCTCTGTGTGCGCATCCTTTCTGCCTTAGTGCCTTCTCTTATTTTCCCTCATTCACATCTCTCAAGGAATTCACATTTCCGAGATGAGAGGTGTACCCCAAACAAGGACTTCTAATTGCCTTAAACTGTAGTTTTGCAGAGGAGTTCACAATAAGTACTCGTGTTGCTTTGAGAAGTCCATTTTAGATTTCTAAAGTTGAGAAGGACATATCCACATATGTGTATATACACATAAAGGCAAACAGACATTGGTTAATTCCTCTTCGACTTAATAAGGAATAGCCACATCATCATTCTTGACGGTTGTTTTATCTCAGTGTAACGGAACACTGTACCAGAAAGTCACCAGTGCAAATGCTACGGGGGAGGTCAGACTATTGGTGGGACTCCAAGTCCAAACCTCACAAGAGGAGGAAAAAACAGGTCAGTGACTCTTTCCTCTGTGGTCCTCTTACATGCCTTAGCCATTTTCTTTCCCTTTCTTTCCTCTCTTGTATTAGTGATCTGTTGTTACAGTGATAAACTGTTCCAAAACGTAGTGCTATCAAATGTCAGTCATTTGTTACTTCACACAATTTCTGAGAGTCAGGAGGCTGAGAGGCTGAGCCAGGTCTGGAGCAGAGTAGGGCGCAGTCCAGAGGTCAAGAGCTCAGTCTGAGGCTTTGGCTCCTCATCCTTTTTGGACCTTTTGGTAGCATTGCTTACCACCTGGCTTTCCTCAAATCAGATGATGAGAAGGTAAGAGGTGTGGGTGTGTGGAGGGTGGTGGATGAGTCATTTGAAAAAATGGAAGCTGCTGTGGGATGATGCTTTTGTACACTGGTTTAATAAAATGCTGATTGACCAGTAGCCAGGCAGGAATTATAGGTGGGATAAACAGACAAGGAGAATTTGGGGAAGAGGAAGGCTGAGTGATGCCAGCCCACTGTCCAGGGAGCAGCATATAATGGCACACAGGTAAAGCCATGGAACATGTGGCGACATATAGATGAACAGAAATGGGCTGAGTTTAAGTGCAAGAGCTAGTCAGTAGCAATGTTGAGTTAATGACTGAGCAGTTTTAATTAATATAAGCTTCTATGTGCTTACTTGGGTCTGAGTGGCTGCGGACCAGGTGTGACACAGGAAAACTTTCAGCTACAGGAAGCCACACTGTCTGTTCTGACCCACACCCAAAATGGCAAATCCTCACTTCCGGCCTATTCTGTTGATCACTGATCAACGCAGGTGCTAGGTGGGAGGAGAATGATGCAAGACCGTAACAGGAGGACCCTGGAGGCCTCTGAGAGGTTGGCTACCTCAATTCCTTCTCTTCAAGAGTCCTTGCTTTAAAACCCCCTTTTCAACAGAGACTGTTAGATACCAATTGCTAGAAATTTTGCTTCACTTTTGTTTGTTATAGACAGACACGTGCATCTAACACTAAAGTTCATTGTGTTTCATTAATGTTTTCATTTGAAGCCAAAATGATTTGTAGCTTCAAAGTAGTAAACAGTAGAGGGCGTTGTTAGGGTGCATGGCCTTGCAATGGACTTTGAAAATAAAGATATGAAGTGTGTGTTCTTTTTTTTTTTTTAATACAAGTCTTTTATTGTCCCAAAAGACATCCCAAATCATACTTAAATTCAGGATCTTATTTCTGGAGCTGGGTAACTTAGGATGTTCTCATCAGCCTACCGCACTGTTCCCTTTCCAGACGCGTAGATACCACCCAAAAACTTTCTCATATCCTTGCCTTTAACTGTTGTGGCTTGCTGAATCAGAGCTGCTGAATTTGAAACAAGTTCACTATCATTTCCTTTAAGGATTGATTCATCCTTCTGGGCTTGAGAGACAGAACAGGCAACGCCTGTCCTCATCCTATCCCTGCGGATGTATTTTTCACCCAAGAAATTTCAGACTTCAACCAAAGACCCATTCTGAATAACGGTGTTGACGGGGAAGTAAGCACACACAGACCTCATCCTGTAGGAGAAGCCCAGTGTAACACCCTTGATCATGTTCTGAACTTGACTACAGATGGTTCAGACAGTGGCCAGTTCCTTTCTGTTACCCCACCATTTGTCAACCTGGAGCCTCTTCTTCTTCTTCCCAAGGAGACTCAGCTCTACATTGATATGATTGAAGTCCCTTTGGAGGGTTCCTCTGGGGCCATTCATAAAGACTGTGCATCCCTTAGGAGTGATATCCACATTTTCTGGAATGCTGACAGTCTGATTGCTGAGAATGGTCTTCATTCTCCCAGTAGATGGGGCAAAAAGAGCAGAGTTCTTATATTGAAAGATAGCCAGGTGATTTATATTTTCATCAAATTGGTTTCTAAAAATTTGGAGAATAAGCTGGCAACATCAAACTTTCTATAAATGTTACTGTTAATTTTAAATGACCTTTCTGAGTTTTTTTTTAATTGTTGTTCTTTTTTTTTCTTTTTTCTTTTTTCTTTTGATCAGTATGTGCTTTTTTTGGTCCAAATCAAGACTAAAGGAGCAGGAGCAGATAATATGAAGATGATGCTGACATGGATGGTGTGCAGACACCCATAAGGGAGTTTACTGTCTTTTACTGGCTTTATCTTGTCTAGGGAGAGTGGACTTTGGACTTTTCAGTTCCCTTTTTGCATGTTGGAAAATTACAGGAGCGTTGACTGCTACCAGCTGTTTTCATGACTGATCCTGAATTGGTAAAAGATGAGGCACCTTCTCCTCCAATAGAATGTGATGTGTTTTTGGTTGGGGCACATGAGAGGACAGAATACACCCTCAGAATTGATTTGGGTCCTTTTGTTTTACACTCCAGTACTTTGGGGAGCATGATTGGAGGAAACTATTACTATTGGTCACAACAACCTGATGAGACTTTGCAGTTGTCAGGGTAACTGTGTGTCTTTACTCTCACTGTATCCCTACTTTTGTAGACTTTACTGTAGGTCCACTCACAACACCCTCTATTGTCTACCAACATTGTGGATGAAAAGACATTTTTGAAGTCACAAATCTTTCAGAGGTCTCAAATGAAAACCTTGTCGAGCAATAAAATTTGCTGTTGTGTGTGTGTACATATATTCCTGCGTCTTGTTCTTCATCATATTTCACTAACTGATTACACCCATTCTACTACTGTGTAGTTTGAAGAGACTTTGTTTTGTTTTTATTATTATTATTTTTTTATTAAAAGTCCCTGGTGTTAAATACAATGTTGCTAGTCAGAGGTGGGAGGTGGATCTTGAGTTACTTGGGAGAAATGAAAAGTAGTAATGATGAGCGGTCGACACGGGGCTAACAATTCCTTTTACATCCCTTCATTCAATCTTATATAAAACCTTAAAATGCTTTATATTGAAAAAACAGGAAGGAGAAATACAGTGAATTTAATGTCTTGAGGATTATGCATCTGATAATTGGTAGTTTTGATGTGAACCTCTACGCTAGGCAGCAGTCCATAATAATTGATAATTCTGACATCACTAGTGTAAGACTTGCATAAGAAAATGAACAAACAGAGGAGAGTCCTGTGCTATGAACACTTTAATGTTGATTCCCCTTTCTTCTCTTATTTTGAGAATTTAGCCATCAGAAGAACACCATCTCAACATATGTTTAAAATGATGACCTCTGTTAAAAGAGGTTCCTGTCTGAGTTTTACAAAAAGATACCATGAATCCCCCTCCCCCCTTTTGGAAACAAATTGCAGATGTTCATAGGATTGACAAAGGAGCAAATTGGACGCCCCTGGGTTTGTTCTGGAGCTTGAAAACCATTGTGGAGCAAAATGCATGTTAAAGGGAGTTTTCCTCTCTCTTAAGTAGTGCCTATTCTAATCATAACCGTGGAAGGAAATTTAAATGCAAAAAGGTGAAAATTAAAAGAACTATAAATAACAACAAATGGCACCCTTGTAAATACAAAGCCACATTCACTCCCAGGACTGTTACGTCTACAAACTATTTGAACAACAGTTAATAAGCGCATTCCTGGTGAAAGAAAATGCTAACTGATGTTTCATCTGACTGCTCCCTTTGTTGAGCGTGTTCAGAAACGGAGAGCTGGGAGATAGGGATTTCTGCGCTCTTTGCATTCAGATGAGTCCATGTGCCCACCAAAGAAAATGAAGAGTTTTCAACTTCCCCAAATATTCCTTTGCTAATATTCATCTCTGTCAAAAGATAATAGCATGCTTTGCTTGGATTAGCTGAACATCCATCTACTTTCCTTGATGGTTTCCCTTTCTCTCCACTCTCTTCCTGAGATAGCCGACATTATGGGTCACAGGCCACTGGACCTTGGCCTTTCCTGCTGTTTGTCAGGCTTGTGTTTAGGAAATCATGGGCTAAACCAGGGGCATCAAGGAAGACCACTTTGACTACTCTATAGCAAGGGAAGGCCAGGGAGTTACTGGCCTGATTTCTACCCTGTCCTCTACATTCATAACTGCAAAGAGGCAACACAATGGGACTAAGCAACCAGGCTTGAGGGTAGACACAGTGTTCAGGTCCTAGAGGTTATAGGTAGTCATATTTTCTATATTGGATAAGGTATCTCTTCTCTTTTCTTCCTTCCCCTCCATTTTATTATTGTTCTGGACAAATAGCTCTAGCCCAAGTTATATTACTTATATGATAATAAACATGATTTTGAGTGGTTGGCCACATGGACATGGCATATAGTGCTTAAAGCTAGCATAAAGGATATACTGAAATTTATAATTTTTTGGATTTTTTATTATGTGGTTTCAAATTCGTGCTAGGACAGTTGTTGTATTATGTGATTATGTCATCTAGTTTTCCTAAATCTTATTCAGTTCACATATAAAAGAGAAGTAAATAAAACCTTTTTATGAGTTGTTATGAAAATTCAGCAAAATTCAGGCTGATGAAAAGCTTGGCACAGAGCCCACTCACGAAAACTTGGGGCATATGCCCCATTTGATCATGTGAGTTTATAGGGAAAGGAAAAACTAGTCACTTGGATGTAGAATGCACTGAAAGTTTACAAATTAATCATACAAAATAACCTTTTTTCTCTATTCTAGAAAAATAGGTAGCCAGAAGAAAACCTATGTCTCCTAATAACCACAGTTTACTGAATACTTAATGTATTTATGCGGACCAAATTAAAAGCCTTCCCAAAGATGTACGTTATCCAAATGAATCTTTCTGGTTGCCCGTTTTGCTTCATAAATGAGGACACTGAGGATCATGGACAGTGCTTTGCTAAGAATATGGCAGGCTTCTTTCTGTAGCCTTCTCTTACATTTTTACATTCATGCTAATTACACCGTGTACAAAGGAGTTCCACGTATGTTTACAAAACAAACCCTTACTATACTTCTGTAATTACGAAGTCTGCCACTAAATTACTGTTTCATGTGTTTGTGTTTCAATTATTAACTGTGGCGGCATATAACTAAGCTGAAAACATGTCATTTCTATGATAATAAGTGAACGCAATTAGCAGCGTATCTATTCCTCACACAAAATATATTCATTTGCATTCTGTCTCTTTGTATTATTTAACTGTATTTAGGCCAAGTCATGTCATTTCTATGTTAGCCTTTTTTTCCATCTAGAGAACTCTGTCTTATTTTATAAGTGTTTTTATGTTGTCTAAATAAACAGAAGCAGGAGGGGTGATGAACCCGGTCACATACTTCACTCACTCGGTTATTTTCTGGTTCTCCTCTTAGAGCTCCCACTTAATGAGATGTGCGGTGATTGCTTTCAAACTCATGTGTGTATAACACATCTTTGCAAATAAATTATATGATTTTTAATCACTGAATCTAGATTCCTGAGCAGTAAGCCAAGTCTCTTTATTACTTGTAAGCCACGGGCAAATGGGAACGTAGCTCCGTAACTGTCTGTGCTGCAGCCACTTTACATTAACCAGAATTCTTTGGATGATATGTAATGGAAATGCAGCTTAAAATAGTATAAGCAAACATGAATTAATGTAGGGAAATTAGGGAACGAGAAAAACTCAAATACAAGAATGCAGCTGAACCAAGGAATGAATTGAGCTCAGAAACACAAAATTCAGCCAGTTTGGCACATCCCTGTGTTTTCTGGGCATCTGTCTCATTCTCTTCTTCCTCTGCCCTCTGATTTATTCTGCTTTGGTTTGCCATTCATCCACAGACACAGACATGGTGGTGTCACCTTATTCTTATATGGCAGCTACCCCCCCTTTTTAAATCTTACAAATTGACCACACATTTGTGATTCTGAGACTACATTACTAGAAATCAGAGGTCTCCTCAGGTAGTCCCAGTTACCACTCATACACATGCACAAATGAATATACTCAAATCAACAGTGTATGGGAAAGCAAAAAAAAAAGTTTCTAGAAATTGACTACTTAATATTGGTTAGCTTTTCACATTATGTAGAAATCAAACATACTATGATAGTATAGGTAAGGACAATGGTTCCAATAAATGGTAAAATAACAATGGCCACTATGGGAGTTGTCAGCCTCAAGCAAGGCACTGTGGGAGAAGCCTTAAAGCATAACCAAAATTAAACTGCACAATACTGTAAGATGGAAATATTATTATCCCATCCAACAGTAATATTATGCCAGCATTATTGCATGATGAAAAGAAGGCTTAGGAAGGGCAAAAGCCATCTCAAACTTGCTCAGCCATGAAGAGCTAGATACATTCTGGGGATTCTAAGACTGCAAAACTCATGCTTCTAACCTCTAAAGTTTACATTTGCAGGCTGGTGCGATGGCTTAGCAGGTGGATGTGCTTGCCTTGGTGACCTGAATTAAATACCCAGAACCTGTGTAAAGGTAGGAGAGGACCAACTCCAAAAGTTGTCCTCTGACTACCAAACAGCTACATATGTATGTACATGCATTTATGAGTGTGTGTGTGTGTGTGTGTGTGTACATGTGCACATGCTCGCTCTCTCTCTCTCTCTCTCTCTCTCTCTCTCTCTCTCTCACACACACACACATAGAATAATAAATACAAATACAAATACAAAAAGCTAGAGTTTATAATTGTCTTTGATTGCCATAGTGTGTCCTATGTCCAGAACTTGAGGGTCAATTCCTGAAAACTAAGCATTTAGAAACTTCCGTTATTATGTTGTGATGGATTAAGATTAATTGACAGTTGGAACAATTATGAAAATTACAAGGGAGTCATAAATGCAGCAGCAATTGTCTCAGGTAGGTCTTAGGCACCAGTCGCCTAGTGAGGGTCTCCTTTGGATTGTATCTTCCTTGCCACGTTTCTTTCTGATGCCAATTTCTATGCTTTGTGTATGATTGGTATCAATTTAGAAGTTAGATAACACTGCTGTTTGCTTTCCTTTTTCAGATACCGTCTCCCTGTGAGGCTGAGCTCCTGCCTCCACTGGGGTTATGTAGCTAGAGTTTTCCTGCCTGGCCCACAGTCAGGACAAATCTCTCTCACCCGCCAGTCCCACAGTCGCTCAGACCCAACCAAGTAAACACAGAGACTTATATTGCTTACAAACTGTATGGCCATGGCAGGCTTCTTGCTAACTGTTCTTATATCTTATATCAATCCATTTCTATAAATCTATACCTTGCCACATGGCTCGTGGCTTACCGGCATCTTTACATGCTGCTTGTCCTGGCGGTGGCTGGCAGAGACTCCCTCTGCCTTCCTGTTCTTTGTATTCTCTCTGTTAGTCCCGCCTATACTTCCTGCCTAGCCACTGGCCAATCAGTGTTTTATTAGCAACACATTTGCCATACAGAACATCCCACAGCAGGGTTAGGGGTGTGCGTCATCATAGGCAATTGTTTGTTCTTTCTAGAATCTCAGCCTTAGGGTTTTTGGAATTTCTTGATTAATGAAACTTATTTTAGTATTTAAATAATATTTAATGCAGGAGTGTTACAGGAATTATTGTTTAATCATGAATAGTCAGATGAAAGAACAGATCCTCTTATGTTTTTTTTTAATACAAACACTTCTGTGTGTGAGTGCATAATTTTAGCAGTAGGCATATAGATAGACGACAGATGATAGAATACACACACACACAGAGATAGGTAGGTAGGTAGATATATACTATGCATTTTTATCCTTATTAGAGAAGCCAAAGTGTTCTCCAAACAGGCCACACTGTATTGTACTCTCTCATCAGCTCATGGGTCCCTCTTTGCATACAACTTTATCAACATAAATGCTGCTACAAGTAATGGTGTTTGTCAATGCAATGTGTTGGAACAATAGCTTGCTTTTTAATACTACTTTTTTGATAACTAGCATGATAAGCATTTGGGTTGTTCATCAAATATGCCTGGCTGAACACCTTCTGGTTTGATGGGTAGTAAAGCATAATTTACTGAAGAGGAGCTTGTAAAATCTCTTTCCCTTTGTAATAATGATTGGTAATATTTGTGGGATAGTCTCTTTAAGTATCTGGGACCTCATCTGATTTGCAAGGGAATATTGAAGTGAGTAAGAAGAATCTTTGACTTAGCAAATATTGCTTACATGATCAATTGCTATAGGTTGCTATTTATATTTCCTCATCCACAGTTTTGTATGTATTCTTTGTCCAGTTACTATGCTGGATCAGCTTTTGCCTGTTGATATAATAAATAATTCCTTCTATTTCTTAAGGGTGTTCTTTGTGCAGTAGTTTTGCTTATATCTTTTATTATACAGATGTTTGCTATTTTATGTAATTAAGCCTATCAATGTAATCTTTTATCATGTTACGTGTTGTTTAAGAAATCCTTTTTGTCATAATTCTTTAAGGGCAGTCTCTAATATTTTCTTTTAGTTGTTTTAAAATTATGTAGTTCACATTTAGATCTTTGCGTATCTTTGAACTTTTGGGGGCTTTAAAAATATTGTGTGTATTGCAAATACTGCTAATTCCTGGACCTGGACCTTGTTCTGCCTAAGCTCCCTGCACCTGCAGAGGACTCCTGCATGCTGCTGGTCTCTGCAGTCATTAGTCTCTGCACTTCTCTAGTCTACTTGGGAGTACTCTGTGACACAAATCAAGTGCTAGACCCCGCTTGAGGAAAATGAAAAGTTTGGGTGTGCCGTGTAGCTGTCTCCTCCATGTTGGAGGTGAACTTCTTGAGGCATGTGATGTAGAGGAAAAGTGAAACAGCAGGATATTTTAGGTCAGGAGGTTTACAAGGATGTGGATGTGGAAACAATAGAATGTTCTAGGGCAGTGGTTCTCAACCTTCTTAATGCTGTAGCCCTTTAATACAGTTCCTCAGGTTGTGGTGGCCCCCAGCCACAAAGTTATTTCATTGCTACTTCATAACTGTAATTTTGATACTGTTATGAATTGCAATATAAATATCTGATATGTGACCCCCAAAAGGGGTCTAGACCCACAGGTTGAGAACCTCTGTTCTAGGGGCAGGTGAAGCATTCCATTCTGTAGGGAAGCTCCAAAATACAGAAAGAAAACAACTTGAAATGGCTCCAAGAAGTCCCTGAAACCGGGCAGATTCCATAGGCCCCTCCTTCCCAAGAGTACACAAGCAGTAAAGATACCTGGAGTCACTCTCAGACCAGCAAGCAGCATGGAAGAAGAAGACACCAGCCGAACTGCCAAGGAGAAACAAAAAGCAGCTGGGCTGTCTAGAAGAGGCTCAGACCAACCCGGCTCCCTGGAAAGTACACTCTACAATCCGTTGAGCTGCCTGCAAGCTGTGTACACCGAACTCCAGGTTCCTAGCTTTTGTGAGTAATGGGATTTGAGTAATTCTGCCACTGTAAGTAACCCCTAACCAATGTTCCTGTAAGTAACCTCAATAAAACTTATTGGTTCACCAAGTCAGACTTTGTGGTATCTGTTCTTTGGTTCTCGTCAGTTCCTTATCTGGGGTGAGTAGGGGTGTGTGTGTGTGTGTGTGTGTGTGTGTTGTGTTTCCCAAGGCAAAGTCTGTCACACAATACAGTAATAATGACCTTGAATAAACCAATGGCTAAGTGTTAGTTTTCCCTCCTCGGGGAGCAATTGTGAGGATGCCACTTATTTTCTTTAAATGTCCTATGAGGATTAAGTCTCACTAACAGTTATCTGCTCGCTCAGATAACTGTTGTTTCTTCTCATACTTTTGATTGACTTTTCTCTCTACCCTTCTCACTCTCTTCTCTTATACTTCCTCACTTGAACCTCCAGTGATCCAAACAATAAACGTCTTGCACCAGTTGGAAA
Organism: Peromyscus aztecus; assembly: GCA_902168405.1. Lineage (NCBI taxonomy): Eukaryota > Metazoa > Chordata > Mammalia > Rodentia > Cricetidae > Peromyscus > Peromyscus aztecus. The sequence goes on along the minus strand of CABHPQ010162053.1, from coordinate 36,609 downwards.
AAAGAATAATCTTGGTGTTGTACAAAGGAACACATGGCACAAAACAAAAGTAGCCTGGCAAGGGAATTTCATTTTCCTCAGGTTATAGCTAATCTATATTTTATTTATTTATTTATTTATTTATTTATTTATTTATTTATTTATTTATTTATTCTCAATGTCTTTCACGTCATGCATCTCCATCCCATTCATTTCCAGTTCCTTTGTAGCTGCCTTCTGCCCTTGAAAATCCCCCCCCCCAAATAAAATAAAATAAAATTTAAGAGAAAAAAAGAAAAGAAAAAAGGAAAATTCTCCTCATGGAAGCTGTAGTGTGACATGGTGAGTCATTCAGTAAACCCTTTTATCCACACATCTCTACTTGCAAATGTTCATGGCAGAGAGTCATTGGTCTGGTTCGAGGCCTCTGGTTTTTGCTACACTATCGATGCTGGACCCTCACTGGGACTCCTCTTGGATATCCTGTTGTTGCCCTGGGTCTTGGAGATCCTGCAGCTTTGGGTCTGCAGGACCAGCCTCTTCATGTGCTCCAACAGATCATAAATGGAGTGGATGTTGGAGTAGACCAACTCATAACCCTGGTTCTGGGCCTGGTAGTTGCAGGGTTGGTGAGCCTGCCAACTCTTCCTTGTCTTTACCACCAGGGAGAGCTCTTCAGCATTGCCCTGGCTACTTCACTCCTTGCAGAGATAAGCAAGGGGCAGGGCCAGTTCTCCTGCTTTCAGACCCTCATGGTTGGCTCTCCCACACCTACACCTTCAGGACCAGCTCTACTGTGCTGCCCAGGCAAGGTGTAGGGACCACTCTCCCAAGTACTGTAGCTGGTGAGGGGCAGGTGTAGCATGAATCTTAAAGAGTCTTATTAATAAAAACAAACCTGGAGCCAGGTATTGGGGTGAATGCTGGAAGATCAGAGAAGCAGAACAAGCCACAGCTTCCTCACCTCGCCAATTCCTCAGCTGGGCTTATTTCCTCAGACCGAAAGCCTCTGAGCCCTCATCCAAATGGATCTCAGCTGAATTGCTGCTAAAAGCCTAAAAGCTTAACCAGGCTCTAGTTCCTGGTATTCACACCTCTTATATACCTTTCTGCTTTCTGCCATCACTTCCTGGGATCAAAGGCTCTTGTTACCATACCTGGCTGTTTCCAGTGTGGCCTTGAATCTACAGAGATCCAGACAGATCCCCGCCTTTGGAATGCTTGGATTAAAGGCATGTGTGCTACCATTTTCTGTCCTCTTTATCTAGTGGCTGTTCTGTTCTCTGACCCCAGATAAGTTTATTAGGGTGCACAATATTTTGGGGAACACAGTTTCACCACAGGCAGGGGCAGCTCTCCTGCTCTTATGAACTCAGGGCCAGCTCTCCTACCTACCACAGGCTTTGAGGGACGGGGGGGAGCATTTCTCCCCTCCCGCCCCCCACACCACCATATGGCAGATGAGGGGCAGGGCCAGGTCTCCTGTGCTCATACTCTTGGGGTGGTTCACCTGCATCCCTGTCAGTAGGCTCAGCTCTGCTGTGCTGCCTGAGCAAAGAGCAGAGCCTTCTTTCCTGAGTGCTGCAGCTGGAAAGGGGGAGTGTAGCTGGAGAGTTTTCTCTCCAGGTCCCGCCAAGCCCCGGCAGTCCGACCGCCCACTTATAAAATAAACACACAGATGCTGGTATTATTTAAACTGTTTGGCCGAATGGCTCAGGCTTCTAGCTATCTAGTTCTTACATCTTAAATTAATCTACTTCTTGCTGGGCGGTGGGGGCGCACGCCTTTAATCCCAGCACTCGGGAGGCAGAGGCAGGCGGATCTCTGTGAGTTCGAGGCCAGCCTGGTCTCCCAAGCAAGTTCCAGGAAAGGTGCAAAGCTACACAGAGAAACCCTGTCTCGAAAAACCAAAAAAAAAAAAAAAAGAAAAAGAAAAAGAAAGAAAAATTAATCCACTTCTTTAAATCTATACCTTGCCACGTGGCTCGTGGCTTACCGGCATCTTCACATGCTGCTTGTCATGGCGGCTGACAGTGTCTCCTCCGCCTTCCTGTTCTCTCAATTCTCCTCTCTGTTAGTCCCGCCTATACTTCCTGTCTGACTACTGGCCAATCAGTGTTTCAGTTATTGACCCATCAGAGCAGCACATTTGACATACAGACCATCCCACAGCAGGCAAGGGTCAGTTCCCTCATCTGTCACAGGTGGTGAGGGGTAAGGGGGTAAGGGGGGGACATCTCTCCTCTGCCCACACCACCACATGACAGACAAGAAGTGGGGATGACTCTCCCATGGTCACAACCTTGGGGCTGGCCCATCCACATCTCCGCGACAGGGCTGGTTCCTTTGTGTTGCCCAGGCAAGGTGCAGGGCCTGCTCTCTTGACTGTTGCAGTTTGTGGGGGTCAGGGACAGGTCTCTCATTCTAATGACCACTAGGCTAGTTCTCCCCCCACCTGCTTCATGCAGAGAGGGGTGTAGAGAGGGAGGGCATCTCTCTCCTGCCCACGCTGCCGTGTGGCAGACGCCGTGCAGGGGCTGCTTTCCCAAGGGTTGCAACTGGTAAAGGGGAGGGTCAGCTCCCTTGCCAGCTGGATGCGGTAGGGGAAAGGGGGAGAGGTCTTCTTCCCCTGCCCCCACCAACATGCTGCAGATGAGGGAGGCGGTACCTGCCATGCCCTTCTCACATCCTCAGGGCTGGTTTGCCCAAGCCCCTGTCTGCAGGGTCAACTCTGCTGTGCTGCCCAGGCAGGGTACAGGGCCTGTTCCAACCCGAGTGCTGAAGCTGGTGAGGGGTAGGGTCAGGTCCCCCACCGGTTGAAGGTGTCGAGGGTCAAGGGGAGAAGGGCATCTTTCCCTCACCCGTGCTACCACACGGCAGACAAGAGGGGTGTGACCTGCTCTCCTATCTCACGCCCTCAGGACCAGCTCACCCATGTCCCTGTGAACAGGGTAAGCTCTATTGTGTTGCTCAGGTGAGATAGAGGAACATCTCTCTTGAGGCGTCAGCTGGTGAGGGGCAGGGCACATTCTCCCTAGTGTTGTAGCCAGTGAGGGGCAGGACCAACTCTGTATAGCCCTGTCCTCTTGGCCTTTGGTGGTATCGGTAACTTCAGACATCAACACAGACCATGGCTGCATCAGGACCGTGAACCCAGACATGGACTCTGGCAGCAGCCAAGGCTCAGGCTGCTCCTCAGCTCTTTCACCTCTTCAGATATGCCTCTGTCAACAGGAAATGAACTGTTCTCTCTCTCCCATACCACAACATGCATTTGCTCACCATCATAGTACCCATCTGCTCAGCGCCTCAAGGCACTGGGTGTCCTGAGTTTTCTCCTCGAAGCCCATGGAGGACTGCCCAAAGAGTGCATGTGGATGTCCTTGACTCACTCAGTCCATCATGGTGCTGAACAGGACCACGCTCCCTCCTCAGAACCCAGGGCAGTCTGCCCCAGACCTGCATGTGGGTCTCTTTGCCCTGCTGAGTCCATATCTGATGTATTTTAATGCTTTATTCTCTCCAAATGGATCTTACCATTGTTTTGTCATGAAAAATCCCAACAGGACTATATATTTATGTGTATGCATGTGTGTATATAACTGAATCTTTATGTGTTTGACAAATGAAAATGAAACATTTCTTTGTTGAATGAGAAATTCAAGTACTGAATTTTAAATTTTTAAATTTAAAATATTTTTATTATTTTTAAAATATTTAAAACATTTTTATCAAAACTTTAAATATCCTTTACAACATATATTGTGGGTTTAATGTGTTTATTTTATATAATAGTGTAGTACCAAAGCACAGTATTAACTGTATATTTCATTTGAAAAGCATTAATTTTTATGGTTGTAGGAGCAAACAGTTGGATGATGTAAAAGAGTTCATAATAGGCATTTATAAATGCTGATAATAAAAGTAATAGTGTAAAGAAGATGAAGGTGATGAGGAAAATGCAAATTCCTGAAAGGTCTTTGGTGTGTAGAGGCTTTCTCAACACTTCACCCTGTAGAGAAGTGAACCCTCCCCCAAAAGTTACAAGAACTCACAAGAAGTTACATCTCAATATTATTTAATCAACCAACCTAGTTGCTGAGGAGAGGATTCTTATGTAGATGTAACTTTCATGAGGTGTCACCCATGTTGGGGTGGACTTTTGACTGACACAGTTGCCTTTGAGTCTCAAGCCTCTCTAAGTGGACCCCCATGCCTTGTCTTGTACATAACTCAAATAAACTTATTGGTTCACCAAACTAAACGGACTAACTGGAACAATTTCTTAGATCTGTAGTTGGCACTGAATCTGGGTTGGGTTGTTTGAGTGAGCATGGCTCCCATAGGCTCATAGATTTGAATGCTTGGTCATTAGGGAGTGGTGCTACAAGACAGGGAGGTGTGGTCTTGTTGGAATAGGTATAGCCTTATTGGAGGAGGTGCATCACTGGGTGTGGGCTTTGGGGTTTCAAATGCTCAAGCCAGGCCCAGTGACTCTCTCTCTTCCTGCTTCCTGTGGATCTGGAGGATTCTGTTGTAAAACTCTAGGCTCCTTCTCAAGCACCATGTCTGCCTGTGTGCTGCCATGCTTCCCACCATGATGATAATGCATTAACCCTCTGCAACTGTAAGCCAGCCCCAATGAAATGTTTTCCTTATAAGAGTTGCCGTGGTCATGGTTTCTCATCACAGCAATAGAACAGTGTCACGTGAACAGAAATTTATTCCCATCTCTGCAGGAAAAATGAAATAACAATCTCCCTGAGCAGAAGCCTGGCTATGATGATGAAGGAAGTTATCCAGATACCTTGAGAGAAGTTCCAGCCTGGCAGAAGAAAAAGCAAACGTTTAAACCCTGAGATAGAAAAATATTCTGCATCCCGGCATTTAATCCATAAATTTTGATTATCTACCTTATTTATCAAATTAATTAGTTTCTGAAGAATTTCCACACAGATAAAACTGTCATCTAAAAATGGTCAAAGATTATTTTTTTCATCAATCTTTGCAATCTTCATTTTTATTGGATTTACTAAAAAACTTGAATACAATCTTAAGGAAAACAAAATAGATAGCATAGTTTCTTGACCTTGATAACAGTAATAGTATATCAAATATTAAAATATCTTAATTAAAAATGCCACATGAGATTAAGGGCATTTTTTCCCCTATGATCTCACTGTTGAATGAGATTACTTGTAGCTTCGGCTGGCAATAAGCAGTGAATTTTTTCCCTCAGGACTATTAATGAAAAAATATGTCATCCTTCTCAACATTGAGTCTTATTTCAAAGTGTATCAGTTTTAATGTTGTACTCTTCCTTTTAGAATTTATCTTATAATCCTGAATAATGGCTATCTCTTTTAGTTTTATACATTATTTTATACATCTTGGTAGGAAGGTTCACATTTGGCTCTTTTTTTTTTTTTAACAAACTACTTCATTCACATTTTTGCCTGCTTTCTTACAATAGTTACTTCAAATTTTGGTCAATATCATACTAAGTGTGTCTGTTACGATTCATTGATAGAGATGTGCTGACAGATGTCATGATGAAATCATATTACATGGTATGTGTGCATTTCTTTCTTCATGATCACTCTGGTTCCTTTTGCTCTTGTGCTCTCTGGGACATATACTCTAGGAGTTTTTTTAATGAGTGCTATGAAAAATGGTATGCATTTTATATTATGTAAAATATATTTATTTCCATTCTCACATTTGATTATGAATGTATCTGGGAAAAGAATTCTAAAATAGAAATATTTTTCCTCACAATTATGGAAGCATTTTTCATTTTCCTTCTCTTTTAAATATTTATTTAATGTGTATGGGTATTTTGCCTATATATGTCTATGTACTACATGTATGCCTGGTACCCACAGAGGTCAGAAGAGGATGTTGATCACCTGGCATTGGAGTTACTGATGGTTCATGCGGGTGCTGGGAACTTGTTTTGTAAGACCAAGTATTCTTAACCACTGTACTAGGGAAAGCATTTTTTCAATGTCTTCCTGTTATCAGTGTTGCTAAATGTAGGATTACATTACAATTCTTTAAAATTTTCATTTATATTTTTGTGTATGTAAGTGTCTGTGCAAACATATGCTGCATATGTGTCGTGCCAATGGAGGCCAAAAGAGGGTGTCAGATGCCCTGGGGCTGAAGTTCTTGGAAGCTGTGAACTGCCCAACCTAAGTGCTTGGGTACTGGGAACTGAGTTCTTAACAGTGAAGCTCTAGGTTACTCAGCCATCTCTCCAGTCCTCCAATCTAGTTCTCAACGAGTTTTGTGTCTTTTTTTCTCCTCACTAGGAAACTAATTTTATTTTTTTCTTATTATAGCTTTTACAATTCTTTCTATACTTGGTGCTCTGAGATTTCATGGTGTGACTCAGTCTCTCTGTGTGTACTTTGTTCACGCTCTTGTGAAAAGTGCTCACTGCAGCTTTTCATCTTGAAAACTCTCTCCCAAGCCCTAGAACTATCTTTTTGATTTTTGCCAATTTTATTCTTGTTTTGTTGTTGTTAGTCTCTGATTCTATCAATGTTCAACCTTTTAAATAATCCTAAAAGTTTATACTTAAACCTTAAAAAAAAACTCCTTAAATTTTTGCTTTACTTTCTTAGATAGAAATTTATCCGAATTGATCTTCCAAATTTTCTAATAGCCTTTGTGTTTGTGAGATTGTTGTTTGCTCTCAACACCTCATTCTGGATTCCTGAGTGTTCTCACTCCAAGCCTTCCTATTTTTGTTCTTGAAATGCAAAACCTTACCTTTTCTTTGAGACCATTGGATAATTTTATTTCATTTTACTTCTGTTTTCTACATTCCTTTTCAAAATATTTTTATTTCTATTTGTTTCTGTGTGCATTGATGTGTGTGTGTGTGTGTGTGTGTGTGTGTGTGTGTGTGTACACTCACACACTCGCTGTGCCAACAGAAGCCAGAAGAGGGTATTGGATTCGCTGAAACTGCAGTTTAACAGCAGCTGTGAGCTGCCTGGTGTGAGCACTGGGCACAAAACTTGGTTTCTCTGGAAGAGCAACAAGCACTCTTCACTTCTCTGCAATCTTTCCAGCCCTCTGTTTTCTGCACTTTCTATTTCTCCTTATGTATTGGTTTTTGTCTTTTGTCAAATGTTTAATTAACAATGAAGCATAAAATTGGGACCTGGAAGTAGATACTGGTGTCACCAGACAGTAGCTCATTGTGAAGTGCTGGGATAGTTATTCATAGGTATTTTCATTTGGGCAAACCAATTTACTCAGAGAGGTATCCTGTAATGGTTCACTTGAGGACAATGATGAACATGGTTGTGGATCCAGGACAAAAGGTAAGGAGGCTAATGTTCTTGCAAGTTAGCATATAAGTTCTTGTTTAGATATTTTGTTCTCCTGATAACTCCCTCAGCTCTGATATTTCCACACAAACTCCTTCAGCCATAAAGGACCAATCTCCACACATCTGTTTCCTCCAATGGGATGTTTAGTGACCCTACTTTTTTGGGCAGAGAAAATATCTAGGATCTAGTTGCTTTAAATGCAAATTTTCAACTAATATACCTTCATGGAACATATTGTATCTCCAAGTCCTGTGTTTTCTAAACCTCAATAGGCTTATTTCATTATCTCCCCTACCATCTTACTTCCTCACAAATGCAGACATAGCTTCTAAGAGAAATGAGTTTATCTGCTTTGAAGCTTCCACACTTTATGCATATCTCCCACCATTTCCCCCATTCTTCTTCTTCTGGTTATTTTGTCCTTTTAGATCACTAGAAAGTGTGGGAGTCATGAAGGAGTTGATTGAACAAGAGCAAGAATAGATTTTAAATGTCATGTTAAAAAGTTTCTAATCTATACATACATATATATAGTAGTTAAATTACAACAGATCAGGCGGTATTATATGTAAATATAAAGATTATTATGGCTAATCAAAACAGGTCGTATCTGTGAGAAAGTATGGATCAAATGTAACTCATGCAAGAGAAAGATGAAGTGAGTAAAAGTCAGAGAATCACAATCCCAAAAGTCAAGGAGGTATAAATTCAACTAGAGATAAATATAATAGCATTCTTTGTTCTTACTGATTTTGAACCTTTTAACAGGTTTATAGATATGTATATTTTCATGTCTATAAATCATTCCTATTTGGACAAACAGACAGAAATAAGCACAAGACTAAGAGTAAAGTCAGTGAATGATAGACAAAAAGAACTGATAGGCAGTTTTAAAAGGCTTCTAGATTACCACAGAATCCTAATGATACAAACCATTGTCATAGTAAAGGCTGGAATTCTGATATGGAGTGGGATGGAACAGGAGCTGGCTAAGGTTTTTTCTTGCCAGGATCCCCCACAGATCAGGATCATAAATTGTGGATTCAAGATCCTTCTTCTGTTAAGAAGATGCAGACCTCATTATGATCAGTCATTACTACAGTTACAAGCCATGGAGATTCTTCTAAATGATACAAGCTTCCAGATAACAAAGCAAAGTTGGTATTTTATTCTCTTAATAAAACAGAAAGCAGAGAGTTTGCTCATGTGTATGATGCTCATATCATGACCACAAAAGTTGAAATTTACATAATAAATAATCCAATAGAAAACAGTCAGGAGGAATTGAGAAATGTCCAGTTGTGTTACTCTGTTCCTGTTTTGGGTTTTGCACTGGTTTTCGTTTTGATGTAAAATTGTCTTCCTGAGGGATTCTCAGGTGTGCTATCGCTGCAGCTTGTATTCTTTTGTCTAAACAAATGGATGGTGAATAATGCAGAGAAATCACAGTATGGTGATTGGGACAAGTTGTCTTTCCTATGCCCGAGTTTACTGTGGACCATTGGGATCTGAAGTCATAAAGAGGGCGTCGTCCCCTCAATGGCTGTGACTCTACATGTTCCTTTGGGTAGGTATCAGCCAGTGATAAAAGTCGTTTACTAATATGAATTTGTATTATGGTCCAAATACTAGCTCATGTTTGTTTTCTTTATAATATTCCTATCAAATATTGAGATATTAACGTCGGCTTGAATATTAGTAAATTGTGTTGCCAATTCTTTTTGATTTCTTGTTGCCTTATAGCATATGCCCTTTGTTTTCAGTCTTATCCTTTGGATCTTCACAACAATTGAAATATTTTGCCCTTCTGCCTGCAATGTGTTTTTCCTAGTTTATAAGACTAAGCCATGCTTATATTTTAAAGATAAAATATTTTCTCTTCTACAATTGAGCCTATATTGCTAGTAACAGCATGAAAGATTCTTCCTCTGGAAAAAAAATAGTCTCTTCATTGTATGTTTTGGACTTTGCCTTAAGCCTGAGCAGAGAAGTTACCAAACTGGCTATGGCTAATTATAAGCACATTCCTTTACCAAATTTTATGCTACCTATATGAAGCATTATGGTCATCTTGTACTTCCTACAAAATACCTTGAATAAAGAGTGTGAACAAACTACTCTGAAATTAATTCATTTGAAAAAAATTGTCCTTTCAATGACTATTTTCACAATGAGCAGCTTTAAAACAATACCACAGTTCAACTTAAAATTATATCCCAAGGAGTCAGGGATCTGCCTTTGTCCTGCACAGACTGTGCCTGTTAGGAGTGTTGGAAGGCGTTGGGAAGAAGAATCCTAACTGGTCTGTGGTGGGAACTATACCACATTAGGCTAGGGGACAGACCTGTACCTTTGGCTAATATCAGATCTCCACATTTCAGTAAATAGAATTCCTCTGGTGATTAGAAGCTGCCTTTTTCCAAAGCAACATTATGGCGAAACCTTATTGCTAGAGGTATAATATCTGAAAACAGTACGATACAGAACTGCAAGAATAATTGAAGGAAATAGGCAAGCTACCTTTGTTTTCCATTTCTCATCTGACAAGTAAAAGCAAATATTAATTCTCAACTGAGACTTGTGCTACTATATAGCACATTTAAAGCACATATTATGTGTTCAAAAGTTGTCATCTCTGTATCAGTATCCATCCATTGTCAGCATCATCTTCATTATCATCATTATCAACATCATCATCATTATCATCATCATCATCACCACCACTTTTATTAACAAGAAACCCTGATTAATTAAGGTAAGTCAAATAGTGGTAACAGTAACAAATTAGTGTTAGTTGATGTCCGATGAAACTAAATGCATATTTGAGATCTTTAGGGATGAAAGCAAACTTCCCCTGGCCATTTTCTCCCGTTTATCAGTGACTACTGTTGGACACAGTGAGAAAATAACAAAGCTTTAAAAAAGAACTTTATAAATTCCTCCTTTCCCAAGTGTCCATCTGTGTATGCTGTTTCCTTTAGATTGCAAGGACCTTTAGGCCAGAGATTGTATTTAACCTAGTGTTTAATATGGGAATTTATTTATTCAGTCTTAAAACTTCACTCTTGAATAAGCTGCCTTGGAGCTAAGGAGATCAGGCATCCTATTTTTTGGAAGGATTATTTTTTTCTTTAGTGCATTTGATGGGTGGCCTGTGAAATCCTAAGAGTATGGCAATTTCTCCCCCCAACACATTTTTTCATATTGCAAATATGCTCACTCTAGTGTCATAGGATTGTCGTTCCTGGCTCCAGGCAGTGGCTCTGCCATCAGTATTTATTTAGTATTGGATAGCTAGCTCTGCCCAGCCTCTTTACTTTTTCAGGGTGTAGAATTAATGAATGCATGAGTATTTAACATTTCCTTTGGACAAACCCAGAGCTAGACCTTAGTCGATGCATGATTTCAATTAATTGTCAAACAACCTTGAGAATGCATATTATATCCCCATTTTACAGAGGAGGAAAAAAGGCTGAGAGGAGTTTAGGGAGTTGCCTAAGGATACTCTGGCTTGAGGGGGCAACTAGTGAACCAGTAAATTTAGAATCACTGGACCATCAGGTTCTGGAAAGAGAGTGAAGTATAGGAGATACCGCAAAATATATCAGACAATATAGACTGAGTAGCAATAGAACATATATAAATTTTATTCTTTGAGTATTTCTTACATGTGTACAATGCATTTTAATAATATAACTTTTAATATATATTAAAATATATATTAAATATTAAATATAATAAATAATATAACATTTTAATAACATAAATATAATAATATAACCACCTATTCCCATCCAACTCCACCCAGAGACAACCCCTACCCCATGTGTTCCTCCCAACTTCATGCCCTCTTTTCATAACGCACTGAGTCTAATCAAGGTTGTTTGTGTATGCATGAATGTATGGTTATTAATTGTGTCATGAGCAACCTATCAAGAACCATTTTCTAAAGAAAATTGATTCTTCCCTACCCTTGCAGATTTCAACTGCTATAGCTTTCCAAAGATATTTGACTTTTATCTTGGACACCAGTGTTTCCCAAAGTTAGGATTCATTGATACCACCTAAGAATACAAGACTTCCAACACCACTTCCTATTGTGAGAAATCCTCAGAGTCTGTTTAAGCGGCAAAGGGATTTATTAAAGGGAAAACTCACTGTACTGAACAGAATAATCACAGGTTCTGGAACATTGGTTCAGCTGCCTGAGTCAGTCCCTTATCACAAACCACAGGGAGTGACAGAGGAGACTGCCTACATGCATCTCAGGTTTTAAAGGTCACTGAGAGGCCACGACCCAGGGGCATGTACTTCACAGTCATAGACAGGCAGAGCAGTAACCTGCTGTATCTCTGGGGACAGTGCTTCAAGGTCATAGACAGAACAGCTACCCACTGCAAATTTCTGTTTTGTGGGTTCTAGAATCTTTAGTGCATGGAGGCTACTACTAAAGGTGATGGTGAGCTTCTGCAGGCTATTTGGAAAATGAACTTCCTTGTTCTTGGATAAAGAGGAACACAGATCACAAGGATACTAAATCAGAAGCAAGGAAGCACTTAGAACTTTAGAACTCACGTGAAACTTGTCTGCATGTAGGAGTCACCTGAAGATTAAAAGAAAAACCAGATTCCTCATTTAACATTTAAACAATCTGAGGTATGATGCAAGCATCGGAGTTTTTATAAGTTCCCAGTATAAATTTTATAAACAGCAACTTTTGAAAACTACCGATTTTGGAGACTATTGTACCAAGAACATTTGAGGTCCTAAGTTATTGCCAGACCAATAATGACTGGCAGTCCACTGATGGCCCACTACCATATCTGGGACAACTGGAAATTAGGTTCCCTTTTTCTCTGTATACCTCATAGATGCCTTGTACCATAAGCCTGGAGGTCAATTTTAGCATCAACTTCTCCTTTCCGTCAAGCAGCCATAAGGTGCGTGGTCCAGCACAGTGACCAATGCTGTGGAGGTAGTGGAGTTGAAATGGAGCTGCACTAGGGATAGGTGTTTCCAGCAGGGATGTCTCAGTCTTTCCCACTGTCTACCTTCACTCTTCACTTTGGTTCCTTCAGGTCTGGTTATACCCTGTTAGGTAGACAAGTAGTTGAGTTATAGTGGTCATCAGGGAGGCAATACTTAGAATTATTTTGAAACAAGGCTCATTAAACTTCCTGCCAATGTCCCTGAAGAGGGTTACGGGAACTCTCAGGTCAAGCACTCACTATCCTGAATGAAATATTCTCAGCCTAGGCTTTGTTTATCTGCAGTTGTTCCTACTTTAACTCAAGGAAGTCATTCTTTAACTTGACCACCTCACCTTGCTCAAAAACATATTTCTTGCATATAGTATTGTGATTTGTTTTTTGGCTTCTGATTAGTCTTCTAAATTTATTTATATTTCACAAATTTATGAACACACACACAACTTACCGTGTTCTCCCTTATTCCTTTTCATGATCCCCCACTGCAAGTGAATGCCTTCTCCTTCCCAGTAAGTCTCCAATTATCCTCTTACATTAATTTCTTTCTGTGTGTCTGAGCCATTGCATGCAATTAGGGTTGCCTATATGCTGGGGGTTATTAAGGACAGCACAGCAGTAGCTACACCACAGAGGAATATGGCCACTTATGTCCCAGCAACCATTATTAGCCTGGAGGACCTCAGGGAGAGGTGGCATCTTATCAGTCCCTCCCCACATCCTTTATGGAACAGTGACAGGCCCAGTCTTGGACATGTCTTATGCAAGTAACCACTGTTTCTATGAGTGCAGTAGCCATGGAGGATCCAGAAGACTCAGGTTCACAGTACTCTCCCCCATCCTCAGGCTCTAATATCCTTTCAACTCTGTCTTCCATGATGTTCCTTGAGAGTTGAAGGAACTAATATGGATGTCCCATTTAGCAATGAGCACTCAATAGTCACTCCCTTAAGAGTTTCTGTAGTTAAGCATTGCAGTGAACTTGGAGAAAGAACTTCACAATCTATAAATACTGTTAAGCACTTACAAAGCAATTCAGTAATAGCATTATAAAATTTGATATACTGAGTTACATTATCCCTGTTCGAGTTACTTGGCATTCTGAAATGCATCATTCATGCATGAAAATAAATTACTACTCTGAAACACCATCATAGTATCTTTTTATATAGTTTGTGGTTTTCTTTAGAGAGAATTCTATCATATGTGTTTTTATGTATACATACATTTCTCTTAAATATTATAAATATGCATGTCAAAACAAATAGATAGCCATTTCAATTTTGTTATTCGAACCAATGTTTCCTTTATGTTTTATACTAATTCATAAATGGTTATTGAATACCTGTATTAAATCTGAGTTAATAAATGGATTTTTGTGGCCTCCTTCTCTGTATCATGCTCCTGTGAGATATGCCAAGCCATGATTTCCTATATATTTTGCTAGCCTATATGCAACTAAAACCATATATTTGTCCAGAAATACCTACCTATACAGACATACACACTCACTTACACACAAAGACACACATATACACACAGAGAGAGAGAGAGAGAGAGAGAGTTAGTTTTGGTGTTGGTATTGTCCACTGCTAAAGAAGATTCTCTGACTGTGGCTGAGAGGTACACTAATCTATAGGCAAAACCACAAATATTTAGAGATTAGTTTGACAGCTTGCCCATTTAGAAAACTTCATTTAATGTTCCTTATGAAGGCCTATGATTTCCCCAACCCTGAGCTTTCTATAAGGCTTACAGTGCTAGGTATGATTTCTAATGGCACATGCCTCAAATCCAACCAGAACACAGTTGGAGTTGGTTACCCCATAACAGTTATGCCTGTTTCACCAGAGGCCACATCTTGCCTAAAAGGTTGATATTGCAACATAAAGGCTTACCACAGCTGGGTAAGACCATTTATAACTCTTCTCCAGCAACATATGAGTTACCATAGAGCACTACAGATGTCAGCCAGTAGGGAGAAAGTGTCCAGCTCAGTTTCAACTTAATTTTTCCAGATTCTACAACTCAAGTGTGTGGTATCTTCATCAGTAGAAACTTGTCATCTGGTTACAGTGGACAATCAAAAGTAATGACAATGATCTGTATTGTTTTGGGCAACTCTAGGGCCTCCCTGACTAACAACTCATAGGGAGGTATCTCACACCTAGCACTGGACTTTTCATTCATTAATGTATGACTTGAGGAACAAAATTATCCACCCATATATGATGCTTTAATTCAAATTTTTTTCTTCTTTTTAATTATAATTTTCAATTAGTTTACAAAAAGTAGGTTTCCAAAGAAATTTTTCTTCCTTCCCTCATTACTCTATAACTTGCTTTATAAATATCCTTATTTTATAGTAACTGAAGTGGACATACTCTGTAAGGCTTCCTAGGATGCCTGTCCTATTGTATCTGAGAGAGTGATAGAAGATTTCATTCTTCTAAGAAGGAACAATGTCCTCTGACATGACCAAGATTCAAATGACCATTGCTTATTATTTCCTTCATGGTTGCAACTGTTTTTCATTGTAGGTATTTGTAGCTGGAAGTTTCTTTGGTCCCAACTGGACATGTAGTCCTACAGTCACTTATAAAATAATCACTCAGAGGCTTATATTAATTATCAACTGTATGGCCTATGGCAGGCTTCTTGTTAACTAGATCTTTCATCTTAAATTAACCCATTTCTATTTATCAATGAATCACCACATGTTCCATGGCTTTACCTGCATCCCATTACATGTTGCTCTGGTGGTTTGGCATCTCCTTCCACTCTCCTTTCTCCTCTGCCTATCTCTCTCAGATTTTCCCACCTGGCTCCATCCTGCCCTGCCATAGGCCACTGCAGCTCGATTTATTATCCAGTGGGAGTAACACATATTCACAGCATATAGAAGGACATTCTACAGCACTTCCCCTTTTCTGTCTAATCAAAAAGGAAGGTTTTAATTTGAACATAGTAAAATTATATATACTAGAACAATTATCAAGCAAGAATTACAGTTACAGTATCTAGTCTACTTGTATTTGGAAAAGTTAAAGAAAATATTTTATCATCTATCCTATATTTGTGAGTCTAAAGTTTCATATCTAATTTATCTTTTATTATAACCAATGAAAATTATAACTATCTAGTCTTCAACCAAATCAAAGACCCCAGAAGAATATAATATTATCTGAGTAAACAGGCAGTGCATTGCAAGCAACTTCCAAAGTTCTAGAAATGATAGAGACAGCTGGCTGCCTGGACAATCATCTAAAGTTTCTCTGTAACATTGGGGCATCCATTTTCAGCCTATAGGCCTAGAGGCTCTCAGTCACTTCTCCCTGTGTCCTGTAGAATATCTGGCAGTCTCCACTGTGAAGCAGGAATCCCAAGGACAATTTTGCCTTGTTTTGGTAAAATTCATTTGTCATTTTTCTATGGGTCCTGTATGTCCAGTTTATATAACATACTGTCAAGCAGTCCAGGCAAGAGCAGTTTCTTGCCCAAATGGCTAACTTTTGTCATAAAGAAAGAAAAATCTATAATGAGTTTCTTCTATATCCATTATCCTCTTTGAAGTAATTGGTATTGTCAGGAGCAGATGTGTCTCATTGTCCAGAAAAGTATAAGTTATTAAAACATTTTACATGCCATATTTTGTAGTTCTTTGAAGTGTTTGAAGATTATCTGCCTAACTGAAATGTATCTATGTATATTTGGAAAATTTAACTAACATGACTATGAGCTTGATTATCATAGAAGACTATTAATTGGTATTCTTAATGGTATATTATATTTTAAATGAGCTACATGAACATAATACCATAAACAAGAGTAGAAGTATATATGTAGTATAACAAAATTAACTTTAAATTTGTATTAATAAATTAAAATCCATAGCAATATAAAACATTTCAAACAAGTTGTTGCACTTTAAAAGTAAATTGAATAATCTACCCTTTCATTCTGTCATATTTATATCATACATTTCTACATTATATCCCCCTTTATTCTTTTAGAAAGAGATTGACCATGACAATAACAATTTGTAATAAACTCCTAAACAAAGATAAACATCTATCATCCATTTTTTTGGGAATGTGAGCATAGTGTTATAGACTACTTTCTGCTGATTGGGGGCACTGTTAATCTTATTGGGATCCTGGGAAAATTCAAGATAACGGTCAAGTCCTGGGAAGACCATCTATAACCTTTGGTGATTGATACCATCTGTCAAGGTTCAGGAAGTCTTGCTTGATTAAATATAATCCATCTTAACCTGGAACAAATTCATAGCCTCTTGCTTCCTGTGGAAACAAAAGCAGAGCCTCCCTTCCAAAGCAACATATCCTTAGACCCAAATTTTGTAGTCAAGATACATTTCATATATATATATGTGTGTGTGTGTGTGTATATGTGTTTGTGTGTCTGTCTATATATCTATCTATCTATCTATCTATCTATCTATCTATCTATATATGTTTAAGTCAGCAGCCTTTACAATCAAATGTCTCTCTCCAGTTAAAAATCCCAAAAGTAATATAATAATATGCAGTATCCAGATTCTTTGTGTAATTTCCATCCTTACATGACTTAACTTTTATATTATTATTATTGTCTCTTTAAAGACTTTATTTTTTAAGACTACTTATTTCTTTATATAGCTGTCTATATTTATTTTTTCTCTCTTCCAAACCTACGTGTATTTTTATATATACTATAAACCATTTAAAGTTTTATTCCATCTGAATCTGTCTTACTGTGAAAGTATAATCCTTTTCTGGCCAGGAGAGATTTCAAACTGTGATGTTGCATGGTTAGGATGAAAGCCATAGCCCTGGCTGCTGACTTCACCCACCTCAGCTTCCCAACATGGCGGAAGTATGCCTACCACCAACTCCAGGAAGCAGTGTGTCTATGCCTCCAACAAGCAACATGTAGCCCAGAAATGTTGTTTGATTTTCCAAAGGCCTTATTAATATAAAACCCTGAGCCAAATATTGGGGTAAAAGCTGAAAGATCAGAGAAGCAGAGCAAGCCACAGCCACCTCACTTCACCAACTCCTCAGCCTATCCTGTTTCCATGTCATGAAACCTCAGATTGAAAGCCTCTGTGTAGCTGAAGTTCTCGTGTGTCCCACCTGGCCCATGGTCAGGACAAATCTCTCTCACCCACCAGTCCTGCAGCTGCTTGGACCCAAGTAAACACACTGAGGCTTATATTAATTAAAACTGCTTGGCCATTAGCTCAAGCCTACCACTGACTAGCTCATACATTTAAACTAACCCATAATTCTTATTTATGTTTAGCCTGTGGCTTGGAACCCTTTCTCAGTTCTGCCTTCACATCTTGCTTCCTCTGTGTATGGCTGGCAACTCCTGACTCTGCCTTCCTCTTCCCAGAATTCTCCTCTCTGCTTATCCCACCTATACTATACTTCCTGCTTGGCTATTGGCCAATCAGTGTTTTATTTATCAGCCAAATCAGAGCAACACACATTCACAGCATACAGAGAGACATCTCCAGCACCTCTGAGTCCTCACGAGAAAGATATCAGTCAAAAAGAGACTTTAGTTCCTGTTTCCTCATACCTTATATACCTTTCTCCACCCTGCCATATTACTTCCTGGGATTAAAGGCATGTGATTCCCAAGCACTGGGATTAAAGGTGTTTGTCACCATTGTCTGGCTCTGTTTCTTTCCTAGACTGAGTCAATCTCATGTAGTCTAGGGTGTCCTTGAGCTCATAGAGATCCATTCACAGAGATCCAGGTGGATCTCTGCCTCCTGAGTACTGGGATTAAAGTTGTGTGCCACCACTGCCTGACATCTATGCTTAATCTGGTGGCTGGCTCTGTCCTCTGATCCTCAGGCATGCTTTATTAGGGTATACAATATATCACCACATTTCCCCTATTTTGTCTAAAATAATAAAAGAAGGTTATAAGAAAATATAAATAATAAATACTATATGCAATAAGTACAATATGTATATACAATATATAAAATCAAGAATTATATTAACAATCTCAAGTCCATAAACATTTGACAGATTCAGAGAAAATACTCCATTATTTATGCTATTTTTGTGAGTCCAAAGTGTTGTACCCAATTCACTTTCTATACTAACTTATATTACCAACTGAAAACTAGCTTTTGATGTCTTTCAAACTTATACACTTCATACCTTTTTAAAGTGAATTTCTTTTCTGAATTTGTTAACAAGGAAAACTATAACTATAACTATCTAATCTTCAACTCCTTCAGAGACCCAAGAATGAAATAATATTACCTAAGTAAGCAGTAAGTGCAAATAGCACTTCAAAAAAATGTGAGAAATGACAGAAACAGCTGGCTGCCTGGACAGTCACCCAAGATTCCTCTGCAATGTTGGGGTATCCATCTTCGGCCTATAGGCTTAATATATCTGACAGACTTTTCTGTGAAGCAGGATTTTCTGAAAGGCTGTCCTACCTTGTCTTGGCAAGGTTCAGCAGTCCTTTCTTTTGTGTCCTGCTTGTCCATTTGGACAGCATACTGTTATCAGTCGAGGCAAGGGTACTTTCTTGCTAAGTGGCTTACTTTTGCCACAAAGAAAGCAAACTCCATATGGAGTTTCTTCAATGTCTATCATCTTCTCTGAAGTAGATTGATGCTGCCAGGAGTAGACATGTCTCATAGTCATAAAAAAAGAATATATGTTATTAAAACATCTTAAATGCCATATTCTGCAGATCTCTGATGTGTTTGAAGACTCTCTAAAATTTCTTTCTGTTTGACGTTGAAAACATACCTAACATAGCTACAGTTTCAATTGTAATCACTAACTACTAACTTTTATTTCTTTATATCCTAATTAGTTGGTAATAATAACTTTCAAGGACTAGCAATTCGCATTACATTGTTAAAGGAGTTGTATAGGTGCAATACCTTGAACAAGATTAGGAATGTATATACATTAGGTTCCAACAAAAATAATCTCAACTTTGTATCAATATAAAAAATTTGTATATAATATACAAAAACCTAATCCAATGTAAAATATTTAAAACAAGTAGTTGCTTTTTAAAAGTAGGTTCAATAATCTACCTTTTTATCTTATCATAGCTATATCATCTTATTTTCTTTTCAGAGTAGATTCAATAATCTACCCTGTTATCCTATTATTTCTATATAATACATTTCTATATCATACCTCCCTTTCTTTTTTTAGAAAGAGATTGAC
Organism: Peromyscus aztecus; assembly: GCA_902168405.1. Classification (NCBI taxonomy): domain Eukaryota; kingdom Metazoa; phylum Chordata; class Mammalia; order Rodentia; family Cricetidae; genus Peromyscus; species Peromyscus aztecus. The sequence goes on along the minus strand of CABHPQ010162053.1, from coordinate 17,079 downwards.
TTTGATCAATAACAATTTTTAACCAACCCTTAAACAAAGACAAAAATCCAAAATCTATTTTTTGGAAATATGGGTGTAGTTTTCTAGGCTATTCCCTGCTGATTAATGTTGCTGGTAATATTATGGGGACACAAAGAAAATTTAGGATTATGGTCAAGTCCTGATTGGAGTAGTCTATGAGGCTGTATCATCTCAGATAGCCATCTCAATATTGTCCTGTGCAGTGTGTAGTCCAAAGCCAATCTTTGAAGGGTGTTTGTCAGCTTTGGTGGCATTATTATTATCTGGATGGAATCATCGTTGTAGAGTTCTATCATCTTTTTGGAGACTTCAAAGTCTCTGTTAGGCATGGCCATGGTTCACTGCCAAAAACTGATAGAGACTCAAATCTGAAATCATGTGCAGGAAGCTAGATGAAGCCTTTTTTCTAGAATTAGTTTGTGCTTTATATGACCATTAATATCATGATAAAGTTCAATATATATGAGATAAAGTTTAATGTATATTAATCTTATAAATTTTGATATAAAATTCATACTTTAAGAAAGTTTTAAAGAGTCAAAATAAAACCAAAGAATTATGAGATTAGTGGTAATAGAATAGTCATTTAATTTTTGTTTTTCTTCTGTCCTATATCATGTGGCTCTTCTGACATGATACAGAGATTTTGCATTTTCTTTTAACAAGCATGCTTGGGTTTAGGGAAGGAGAGAACTACACTCCAACTCCAAAGCCAGCTTTAATTTTTAATTGGATTGGGACTACATAAAGACCATTAGCATTATGTGTCTGTAGAGAATAGCAGAAACAAACAGTTAGGAAGACTTATGAAATTCTATCCTGTTAGATATGTGATATACCAATAGGCCATTTTACTCTTTTTCTTGGGACATTTATTTTTCTGGATTATTTGTTCTTTCTCTTCAGATGTCTCATTTGACCAGTGTTCTTCAGATTCTTTAGCCTTCAGTCTCCTGAAAGACAAAAGCAAAAACCCTTCCACCCTAATTTTGGGGAGGTTCTCTTTTGGCAAGTTATATCTGATCCAATGAAAAGCATTTGTTAGTGGTATAAGTTAGTTTAAATTGAATGGTCATGCTGGTTGATGAACTACCATCTCTTTTAATTAAGAGGTCTCTCTTGTTCAAATTGAACCTTTATCAATTTTGATGGTGTCCATAGCTTTTCTTCTCCTATGGAAACAAAAGCAAAACCTCATCCCCAACATAACACATATCCTGGTTTGCATTCTGAGGTCAGGATATATTTAAGGTATACAGGCTGATTTAGTTCTGTATTTTTTTCTGTATCCAATGTCTCTCTATTATGATCAATAAGGAGGTGCTTCCTGCCACTGTACGTGACCTCTTATAAGGAGCTGGAGAAGAGTCATATGCCCCTTCTCCTTGCTCCTACCTGTGAGGTGGATTTGATCTCAGTCAGATCAAAGGACGACTTCTGATGTCTACTTCTTTCTATAATTGTGAGTGTATTTCCTCAATCTATATCTTGATAAATTCTGTTACCCATTTAATAGACCTATGTGGATTGATCATAATAAGTGGTGCCTAATGTGGGACCAGAACCCATGCCCCTGAGAATAAGAGCCTGGCTGTAGAGCATGAAGTTAATTCTGACTCATCATGGATAAATTCAGCAGTTTCAATGTGTAAGACCACTCTTTCTTTATACTGAGAGTCAATAACTATGTTGAGAGTTTCCAAAAAAAAATCCATTAATACTATCAGAATGGCATATAATTCTGATTTTTGGACAGAATTATAAGGACTTTGAACCATTTTATTTAAATTTTCTGATTTGTAACCTAGCTTTCCTTTTTGGTTTGCATCAGTATAAAATGCAGGGATTCCAGATATTGGTGTTTCCTGTACAATGTGAGGCAGGATCCAGTTAATTCTCTTTATAAGTTTAATTCTATCCCTTTTTGGAATATCTGTTGTTAATCTCCCAAAAAATACTGCAAGCTTTTTACCAGGGTTCACTTTCTGCCCATAATTTGTCAATTTCATCATTAGTTAAAGGTACTACAATTTCTGCTGAGTCTATTCCTGTTAATTGATCAAGTCTCAATTTTTCTTTTAAAAATCAACTCAGAGATCTTTTCCACATAAGTTTTTAATTTTTCACTCTGTTGATTTGGTAGAAATAGCCATTCCAATATAATATCTTCCCTCTGCATTAAAATTCTTGTAGGAGAATACTTACAGAGTAAAATAACCAAAATGCAATCAAGCTTTTGATCCAAACGATCCAGATCCATGTGTGCCTCCTGTATTTTCTTTTCCAACAGAGCCAATTCTCTCCCAGTTTCAGATGATAATTCTCTTGGACCATGTAAGTCCTTGTCACCCTCTAAAGTTTTGAACAAATTACTAAGTTCATCTTTTTTTTTTTTATCCCAATAGTGGTCTATTGAATGAAAATGTTTCCTAATAATCTTTGAAAGACATCAAGAGTTTGTAATTGATCTTTCCTAATTTGCACCTTTTGGGGTCTAATTTTCTGTAGACCTATTTTATATCCTAAATAATTAATAGAATCTCCTCTTTGTAACTTTTCAGGAGCAATTTGTAATCCTCAAGAAGGTAAAATTTTCTTTACTTCTTCAAACATTCTTTCTAAAGCATCTACATTTGAATCAGCTAGTAAAATGTCATCCATGTAATGGTAAATTTTAGGTTGAGGAAATTGTTTATGTGTTACTTCCAAAGGCTATTGTACAAAATATTGGCACTGGGTTGGGCTATTTAACATTCCCTGTGGGAGAACCTTCCATTGATATCTCATAACCAGTTGAGAATTATTATAAGTAGGCACCTGAAGGCAAATTTTTCTGTCTTTTTCTTGTAAGGATATTGAAGAGAAACAGTCTTTTAAGTTAATAACTATAAAAGGTCATTCTTTAGGTAACAGGTAGGGCTATTGATGTCTTTGAAAGATCAGTAGCTGCTGTGTCCTGTTCTTGTACCATCTGGATGCTCAGTGACTGTCCTTTATATCACCTTCTAATATTTTTCTCAGAAACATGTGTTAGTTTATGGTTTATTTCTGAGGTTGGAGGAATGTTAATCTGGGTATTCCATTGTTGTAATAAATCATGTCCCCATAAATTCATAGCTCTATTAGCCACATATGACTGTAATTTTCTTCTCTGTCCTTCTGGCTCTATACATTTGACCCATCTCACACTCTGTTTCACTTGGGATAATGTTCCAATCCCTAAAAGCTGAACATTTACGTCTTGATGAGGCCAATTTGGATGCCAAGATTCTGGTGCAATTATTGTTACATTTGCACCTGTGTCTACAAGATCTTCAATGAGAATGTCATTTATTTGCACATTTAATTTTGATCTTTGTTCATTTATAGAAGTTTGCCAAATTATTTTCCTTATGGTTTCTTCTGAATTTTTTGTTCTCTTTTCTTTAGCTGTTCTATCACCCTGAGCAGTATGGTTCTTTACAATAGGCATTATGTTCTTTAATTGTTCTGGGAAGGAATTTCTTCCACAGTGACAGCAAAGGACTGAACCAAATTTGACATGGGGGCCTGCAAGAGACCCCTCAGGGAGTTTCCTGATTAAAAAGGATTACCTTGTCTGTCTCTTGTTGACATACATTTGTTAGTCCAATGTCTGCCTTTTCCATACCTTCTGCATAATCCAGAAGGGAGGGACATTCTGCTGGGATCATTCCTTGAGAAAACATTATTTATAGAAATGCCCTGTTTACAGTCCCTTTTTAGGTGACTTTATTTACCACAATTGAAACATTTGACTTTACTGTTTTTCTTCAAATCTCTGGAAATCACCTCTCCAATCCAAGCATCATCATGGTCATGAGATTCAATATTGTGTCTCAGATCCATTCCTCCAAGGGTGCTGATCTTACCCTTATCAGCCTAATTATCCTTTTGCATTGTGCATTAGCATTTTCAAAAGCCAGAGATTCAATTATTATTTGTCTATCTTCTGAATTTGTTATCATTCTATTTACTGCTGAAGTCAATCTTTGTAAGAAATCAGTGAAGGTTTCTTTTGGGCCCTGTATAACTTTTGCAATGAGTCAATTTTCTTTTTTTCTTCTTCAAATTTGTCCCAAGCATTCAAGGCTGCCATGAGGCATAAAGCTAGGGTGTGGTCAACATATAAGTATTGTCTTTGTATATCAGCATAATCGTCTTCTCCAAGAAATTGATCTTGGCAAATTTCCATACCTCTAGCTCTACTTAGTTATTCAATGGTGCTAGCCTCACCCTTCTACCAGGACCTCCATTGTAATTGGGGACCAGCCTCAAAGACAACTGTAACCAAATCTCTCCAGTTTTGAGGAATAATTCTATTACAAGTTGACCACAAGTTTAACATTTGCTTCACCAAAGATGAGTGGATACTATATGAGACTATTGCTTATTTGAATCTCCTCCAGTCAGCTCTTACACAGCCCTAAGGATGTCTATCACTGTATAATTCCTATAAGGTTACTGGATAGATTAAGGTTGGTTGTTTGAAGGCCTTAGGCTGTTTCTCTGTAATCTTATAATGCAATGTTGAGATTGGTTCTCCCTTAAATTCTTCTGTCTGGGTCTGAATATCTCTATGATCTGTTTTAACAAGTTTTTCTAAAACTTTTATCTTGGCACTCATATTAACCAACTTTTTAAATGATAAAACAAAAATGATCAAACAAATAATATTTATGATTGGCATTACATCTATCCCATCAACATTAATTATCCTTTCATTTAATCGTTCCATTTTTAAACTGTCAATCATTATTGTATTATCAAACAGAGACCAAACTCCCACCACTGTAAAATGTTTCCCATTTTTTTAATGTGGGGAAAAAACTTTCTTTTAACTAATTCCTCCCTTTACATAATCCCAGTTGACACCAAATCTGCTGACAATAAGGATTCATATGATGGTGTGGCAGTAGCCCAAGGAGGGAGCCCAGAGAAAACCAAAACCCACCAGGATAGGAAAGAATCAAAAGATCCAGCTGTCTACATGGGGAGCAGTGTGAGAAAGTGGCTAACTCCTGTGGTTTTTGGAGCTCAAAAACCTATGGAATTTGCTGCAGAGAGGCTGCAACAAAAACTTAGCCAGTGGGTTGGGGAGTCTGGACCATGTGGGGTGGAGATTCCGGCGTGTGTAGCTTGGGCCTGAGATGGGGATTGCAAGGCCACAGGCAAGCAGCTTTTTTGTGAATTTATGCAAAAGCTGAATCTGCCATGAAATGTGCTGTGTGGCTTGGAGACACCTCTGTATACCATGACAGGAACCAGCCATACTATATGTAGTTCAAGCCAGCAAGCAACGGTATCTCTGTATCACAGCTTGCCTGAGAGACACAATAAGGAAGCTGCTCTTGGCTCCATTTTAGAACCCTTTTTAAAAGCTTTCTCGGGTTTTTGTTGGAAATTCTTGCCCCGTGTTGGATGCCAAAATGTAGCCGGAAGTTTCCCCAGTCTCTCCCAGCCCCATGGTCCCACAGCTGCTTATAAAACAGTCACTCAGAGGCTTATATTTATTACTAACTGTATGATCTATGACAGGCTTCTTGCTAGCTAGCTCTTTCATCTTAAATTAACCCATTTTTATTTATCTATGTGTCGCCACATGTTCCTTGGCTTTACCTGTGTTCCATTACATGTTGCTCCTTGGACAATGGTTTGACTTTTCCTCCCAATTTACTTTTTTTCTCTCAGTCTCCCTCTTGGATTTTTCTGCCTGGCTCCATCCTCCCCTGCATAGGCCAATGAAGCTTTATTTATTAGCCAATGGGAGTAACACATATTCACAGCATACAGAAAGATATCCCACAGCAGGTTTTTGATGGTTTATCATGAGTGCCAATTTGATGAAACTTAGAGTCATCTAGGTGACAAATCTCTGGGCATGTTTGTGAGTTCATTTGCAGAGTTGTTAGAGTAGCAATAAAGGCCCAGTAAGGGAAACATCCTGGTCAAGAGAATAGAATACCTGGCCTAGCTAGAGACAACATTTCACTTGGGCAAGTCAGTCATTTGTCTAAGGAACCAACTCCCAGGAAGGAAGGCAGTCTCACCTTAGGCTATGCTAAAGATATAGGCGGAATAATTATTCCTTTAATGAGATCCTGTACTTTTCCTTCACAGAATTTCGATCACCTAACTCAGTCCCTACCCGCTGCCATGAGGTTCACGGGGTCAGAACTCACAAAGGTGCCTATTTTCCTTTTCTTTCTTCTGTCTTTTTCCCTCAGATGCTGCCCAGAATCCAGGTATGCTTTTTTTTGATACTCAGGCTTTCTTTTGCTGAATAATGTTTTGTCTCCAAAGCCCTCCTCTCTGTCATGTGTCTGCTTGCCCACCAAGTATCTGGACTCCATTCCTGTTTAATTCAAGCAGCATACCCTTTTCCCTTCTCTCCTCCATTCTCTTCCAGGTGGCTGCTGAGATTTAAAGGTAGCTGGGCTAAAAGCCAGTGAGAGGGCAGAAAAGCAAGTCAATAAAGGTACAGGTTGGACAGGAAGTTGCTTGTATTTTGGAAGCTACAGAGCTGATGAGGTAAGGTGGTGGGTGGTTCTCGTTATTTCTCTGACCTCTAAGGCTTTTACCCTATATTTGGCTCCAGGTTCTTTATTTAACAAGACCGCTTAGAAATTCATCTACAAGGCAATGCTTATTGCAGGCAGCAATGATGAAGGTGAGGGGAATTGGCCAAGATTCCATTGTATGCCCCTGATGCTGTACATGAAATTATGGAATTTGGTGTTGTCCCTTCCCTTGCTTTGGCCTCATCTTTTCTTACTCTGCCCCAGTTGCTCCATTTGGGAATAGAAGTGTTTACCTTATGCCACTGTATATTGAAAATGTATAACTTGTATTTTTATTTTCAAAATATTTTATTTTATGTCTATGTGTATTTTTTCTTGCATGTTTTTCCGTGCACTATATGTATGCTTAGAGTCTAGGGAGGCATCAGATCCTGGTGTGTCAGATTCCCTGGAACTGGAGTTACAGGCATTTGTGAACCATCATGGGGTGCTGGGAATTGAAGCATATACTCTGTAGGAGCAGGAGGTGCTCTGAATTGACATGCCACCTCTCCAGACCCATAACTGGATTGGCTTTACAGTACTCATAGTTAAGAGACGGCTTGAGCATAAGAAAACACTGCATTCATAGTGTTGACCAGTTTTAGAAATGTTAGATTTTGTTGACTTTAAAAATTGAACTAAATGCACTTTATTTACATTATATAAAAAAAAAAAAACCATGAGCCTTTGAGGACCAGGGATCTAATTTCCTGACTTAAAGTGAGGTGTTTGCTTGTCAAGTTGACAAGATGTGTACTTGTAATAGGTAATGCTGATTGTCAACTTCAACATGGTTTAGAACAAGGTAGGTGGTGCACTTCTGGGTATGTCTGTGAGAACATTTTCCAAGAGATTAAACTGAGAAGAGAAGACCACCCTGAATGTGGGTGTGACCAGTCCTTGGGATGGGGACCAGGGCTAAAGAAGAAGAAGAAAGGGAGCTGAGCATCAACATTTGCTATTCTCTTCTTTCTGATTATAGCATCAATGTGATTCTCAGCCTCATGTTTCTGCTTCCATGTTCCCCAACTGTGATAGCTCATATCATCACACAATGAGGCAAATTAAATTATTCCTTCTTTAAGTTATATTTGTTAGGTGTTTTGTCATAAAAATGTGAAAACCAGCTAATGCAAGGTAGTTTTCTGGAATTTTCTAGCCCTAGGATGGCCAAGCTTAACCTCTGGCTTGTGTTGCTTCAAACATACAATGTGAGTTAAACGTATTGGAGCTATAATTAGAGTCTGAAAAAGTCAGTGAAGAAAATAAAAAAATAGTCAGTACCAATAACAAATTGGATTTTAATGTTTAGCAAAATTGAGGTTCAAAACATATGAAAGGCATGGAATCTTTGTGCCATGATTGATAAGTTTGGAATTTTGTTGTGATTAATATTTTCACCCTTTTTTTTTTTTATAAAATCCATATGAAGGCTATGTATCTTAATGGTAAAACCCTTGAAAGACATGCATAATATCCTGGGTTTGATCCTGATCTCCACAAAGCAAATGAAAGCTACACGAATTAGGAAGTATCATGACTATAATCTGAATGCCCCCACAATTCATGCATCAAAACTTACCCCCATTGTGATGGTATTAAGAAATGAGGCATTTAGGGAAGTAAGTCATGAGATCTGCTGCTCTTGAATGAGTTAATATCTTGTAAAAGTGTGGGGGTGGGCAAGTCAAGCCCTTTGCACACTTCCATTCCCTCTACAATACGAAGACACAATAGTGGCGCACTAACATTTCAGGAGAGGCCAAGTTATCACCAGCAACCAAAGCTACAAGAACTTTGATCATGACTTTAAAGCCCCCAGAACTGAGGGGAAATCAATTGCTTTTCTCCGTCTATTACTCACTCTGTGATATTTTCTTACAACAGTACAAATGGACTATGACATCATCCCTGCCTAATGAATGAAGAAACTAAATGCTGGACAGATAAAGTAATTTGTACAAAATCAAACAGTTGGGAGTGATGAATGGCTTATTAAAAGTTTGTGCTGCTTTGCTCTGAAGAGTGTGTGTGTGTGTGTGTGTGTGTGTGTGTGTGTGTGTATGTGTGTGTGTGTTTTAGTGTCTCAAAACTTGAAATCATTAGAGATAGGAAACCCATGGATTTATGATATCTGTCCAGGATTTTTGTTTTGTCACCATTATAATTTATTTTTCTGTATCTTTCAAACATCACAACAGACTTAACTAACATTCATGTAGATCTTGTTTGACTACAAATTTAAGTAAGAAATTCCTTGATGGTTTTAAAGCATTGCTTTACTGCGGGTTTCAAGTGAGAACTCAAGGAGTTTTGGAGCTGTACAAAATGGGCTAGCATGACACACAAATACAGAAAACATTGTGTTACTATACTGTTACAGTATTATCATATATTTTGTGTTTATATCTTATCATATGCCTAGTGCTATGCTGAAGTACTTTATGAATAACGAGTCATTTAATTCCCTGTACCAACTGAGTGGGTGTTGTTATCATTCACATCTTACAGAGCAGGTAACAGGAACAAAAAGAGGTTGAAGAACCTGCCTGAAGCCCCACAGCTAGGGCACATCCAGATTCCCACCTGCTTCCACGTGCTGCGCTGCCTCTTTGTAGGGCTGCCTTCATCTTTCCTCCCTTCCAGGTTGCATCCTCATCCTAACAAATGCCGCCTGGCAGACTGACCTTCAGATTATGGCTACTGCTTGCTCACTCTGTTTCCGGACTGTACTTATCGTACATAAAATCCCTCCCGGGGATTTGTAAAATAATTCTTTTCTTTCCCTGTAAAAGAACAGAACTGGAGTGCAGATCTTGGGGTCATGCTGGCTGGAGTCTTCCACTTTCCATCATTGCTTGGATTGCATGGTCCCCTGTATCTACTTGCTACTTATCTGTTTTAACTTCCTGTGCCTTCGCTATGGTTTCTGTACAGGCATTGAATCTATAATCTCCAAAGAATAATTTTCTTCACATTATTTTACATTTCTGCACATGCTTTAAATAGTAGGTGTTTTAATGTTCTATTTTAAAGAAATGGCAGACCTTCTAGTTAATCCTCTTGCCGTTAGATTTATTTGCTATCTGAACCCCCAAAGATCAAGCTTTTTTCAAATATCAGCAGTGGGAAGTATGTTAATGTTTCTGGCTGTATAGATACTATAGAAATTCAAGAGGCTGTAAAGATTATTTTCTGAAATTGAAATCGATTATTCCCTGTGAAGGTTGATTATAGCTATTGAGATCTTTAAAATAAAGTGTCAACTTTTTCATTATTTTAGAGAATAGCATTACTTTCATTTTGGCTGTGAAATGGCAGTTTTATTCAATACATTTAAAATGTACTTAAGATTTTTTTCTTTTCCCTTTTTCCCCCTAAATGTCCATTTTCAAAGGGATGATCAATGGCTTGTCAACTTACAGTACAGCTGATGTAAAAAGTTTGTGATGGCAACCCTAAATGTTTTATCACCTGTCAGAAATTTCAATGATAATAAAAAGTAACATCCTTTAAATTAATTAGACATGATTAGGACTTCAGGCCCAGAGGCCACATCATTATGCAAAAATTATAACAGCTAGCTATTTAAATTACCATTAAATTGATTCTTATGTTAATTGATATTTCACTTATAACCTGAGATTTAATTTATATAAGATCTCCAGAAATAATAAGGTATAATGAAATATTATTTTGGAAAATTCTCTTAAGAGAAAAAAACATACTGAAAAATTGATTTCTTATATTTGGCTTCAGGTGTAACTTCCCAGCTAGAACAGAGATGACTTTTATTTCTTGTGGAACTTCATGGCTTGCATTCCTCTCCCATATTCATGTTGCACCCACGTATCAACAGGATATGCGTTTCCTCGGTGAGCAACTCTTCATCTTCTCCTGCGCCACGGTAAACAGAGTGTAATTTAAACATCCGAGATGCAGTGTGAGCTGTGACTTACTTTGGAAAAGCAGGATGATGTGACAGGGCACATAGGGGACTTCTGAATGCTGAGACTATTTGGTATTTCAGAGAGGAGCCGACACCACAGACAGGAATTCACTCAAGCATCACTCCACAAGGCCTTAGTAAACAGATGTTGCTAAAGTGACTATGTGATATGAAAATGCCAGGTCCAGAAATGAGGAGTCAACTGTTGCTCTTTTTCATTGCTTAAAAATTTTGTACCTGCATACCATGGGGTTTGAGCTAATCAGTCCCCCTTTTAGTCCCTCCATTTCCTCTTCCTTCTCTCTGTTATTTCCACCTCCTAACTTCATGTGTTGTTGTTTTTTTTTTTTTCCCTCCAATCCACTAAGTCCACTCAGTGTTGCCTGTGTGCGTATGGGTGTGGCGACATCACTTGGAGCATGAATACCCCTCTCAGGGACCACGTCCCTGAAGAGAACTGACTGTCCCTTCCCAGCAGCCAATGGTTCCTCAAAGAGAGGTGGGACTCCATGAGTCTCTCCCTGTCTTTGCTGGGAAGTTTGGTTGGCCGATCTGGTGCAGGTCCTGTTTATGCAGCCACAGAGACAGAGTTCATGTATGCACTAGCCATAACATGTCCAGCAAACACTGTTTCACTGCCGTTGTCCACTACCTGTGGCTCTTAGAATCCTTTGTCCGCTCTTCTGTGATGATCCCAAGCCTTTGCGAAAAGGGGTGTAATACCGATGCCTCGTTTACAATTAGGGATTTCAAATTCTGTAATGACCCGTCGTGGGTATCTGTATTCATCATCATTTACTGCAGAAGAAGTTTCTATGATTAGGATGAGACATGAACTAATCTGTGGCTATGAAGATAAAAACTTAGGGGACAATTTAATCCATTTAGCAGAATAATAGTATTAGGTTCTTCCTAGGGCCTTTGACCTAGCGTGCCATGGGTTTTTGGCCCCGTTAACGGTATCAGGCATGAGTTCCATTTTGTAGAGTGGGCTTTATGTCCAATCAGAAAGTGGTCGGTCATGTAACATTGATGACACTATTGTAGCAGCGAGCATGCCTTTCCAGCAGCTGGGTAAGACTGCTAAGGACTTCTCTCTCCCCAGTAACGTGGGGCAATGAACTCAGTGATGTCTTCATCACTAATACTTCTGAGCACTGTACTTCTGGCTTTTGCAGCTCATTATATCAGGGACTTTTTGCTGCTGACATTTCTCAGTTGATTGCGGTGTTGCTTGGCTCAAATTCCTTGTCTTTATCTTAATCTTCTCTTTCCACACAAGGTGTTAGTAAGGTGATTTTTCTCTACTGTTTTCTTTCTGTCTTCTCCCCTAATTCTTACTTTCTTCAGATGCCTCCACTTTTCCAAATTATCTTAGGAATGAAATTGTCCCTCATACTGTGCCTCTTTGTGTTTCTATGTTGCATGCACCTTAGGCTTGTGCAGATAGTTTTCATAGAGCAGGGATTTTTTAAAAAACTTTTTAATTGATTCTGTGTGAATTTCACATCATGCACCCCAATCCCACTCATCTCCCCATCCCTCCATATCTTCCCTCTGCCCCTGCAATCTCCCCCAACCCCCCTCAAATAAAAACCTAAACCAACCCACCAACCAAACAGACAAATATCTTGCCTTGGAAGCTTCTGTGTGTCGTGGTGTGCCACCCAGTCTACCCTTTGGCCCAAACAGCTTTATTTGCAAGTGTCCGTTGCAATGAGTCATTGGACTGGTTCGAGGCCTCTCGCTTCTGCTTCACTATTGAGACTGGGGCCTCAGCAGGACTGCTCTCGGATATCCTGTTGCCTGCGTCATGGAGATCCCACAGCTTTGATTCTGCAGGGCTGGCCCCTTCACGTGCTCCAGCAGTTCATGGATGGGGTAGAGCTGAGTTGGTAACCAAGTTCCTCCAGTGTCTGGAGTCATTTTAAGTGTATTTACCCAGCTCATTGTAAATATGATCACTGCCACCTCATCTTGGGCAGAAGACTCCAAATTAAAATTTTTTAAAAAATAAACTTGGGTGTGATGGTGCATATCTGTAGCCCCATTACTTAGTAGGTAGAGACAAGGGGATCAAGATTCTAAGGTAAGCCTGGGCGACATGATATATTCTAGGTGGGGAGATGAGGAGAAATATTATTTACAGGTTCTGTGATTACTTAATGGAAAAAAGGAAAACAGAAAATGCTAGATCTAGTACAAGAATACATTCTTGGACTAATTATACAAAAATGAGACTCAAATGTATAAATTATAATTGAAAAGGTACAATTTACAGTGCATATAAAAATTTAGAAGATATAACAGGTAAGCTGAAAAATGCAAATATAACTACAAATTTTATTTCATGCTCAAAACAACAAAATTAAATGATAACCTTAAATGACAACAAATTGTCAGAGGATAACAATTTGTGCTCATTATATAAAACATGTTTGGAAAAGAAAAAAATGTGTTTTATCTGATACATGCATACATTGCAAAACAATCACACATATTAAATAATGATGAAATATTAATAATATGGCCATAAATATGTGAAACAAAACTAGATTCCTTAAAATCTTTTATCATTTTTTCTTATCTGTAATTAATACTATTTGTCCAAATTAGCAAAGGTGCAATACATTTAAATGAAAGCTACAAGCATTAGAAAAGTAAATATAAGTATCATAATTTACAAATGACAGATAGCAATCTATGTTTAACAATGAAAGAAAAAATCAGCTAATCTTCTGAAAAGGGTATTAGCTATAGTATAAAGTATGAAAAAAATCAATTAAATATGTTTGGAAACATTGACTGTTTTAGTTCAATATGAAGCCAAAAAAAAAAAAACCAAAACTACTACTTGGAGATGAACACATAGAATTATATATAAAGACAAGGAGATATTATTAGAAAAATAAAGTCACTAATCATTTCTAAAAGGAAGAGCAGGGTCATGATAAATGAGCATATAAGTAGATTTTTAACACTGAAAAAATGTTACATCATAGGCTGAGTGTGGTGTACACCTTAAATTCTAGCACCAGGGAGGTAGAGTCAGGTGAATCTCTGTGAGTGTGAGGTCAGGCTGGGCAGCCAGGGCAGCACAGTAAGACTCTGTTTCCAGAAGGAGACTGGGAGAGGGGGAAGGGAGGGCTAGGGAGAGGGAGAGAGGGAGGAGGGAGGGAGGAAAGGGAGGAAGGAGGAAATGAGAGAGATGAGAGAGAGAGAGAGAGAGAGAGAGAGAGAGAGAGAGAGAGAGAGAGGTGGGGTGGGGAAAGTGTTACGTGTTGATCTCAGTACGGGCTGTCTGAATGCACACTGTGTAAATACTATGGGGTTTGCACTTTAGAAACACTTTTGTCACATTTGAAATACACCTCTCATTTTAAGTACAGACTTAAATATATATGTGTGTGTACTTTTCCTATATCACCACATACTAAAAACAATAAGAATAAATGTGCAAAACATAGTCATAAAATACATATGGATTTCATGAGAATCGTTAGCCTACTCTTGACTAATAGACAACTCTTCCTAGGAGAAGCCTCAGCGTTATCACGCTGAAGAATCTTCACCAAATCAGTGTCACAGTCAATGTCTCTTAAAATGTTTAAAATTAGCCGGGCGGTGGTGGTGCTCACCTCTAATCCCAGCACTCGGGAGGCAGAGGCAGGTGGATCTCTGTGAGTTCGAGGCCAGCCTGGTCTCCCAAGCGAGTTCCAGGAAAGGCGCAAAGCTACACAGAGAAACCCTGTCTCAAAAAACCAATATATATATATATA
>CABHPQ010162052.1:0-15004 GCA_902168405.1 Peromyscus aztecus | reverse complement strand
GAAAGAAAGAGAGGGAACAGAGCGCCCACCCGCTTTTTAGGCTGGGACACCGGCGAAGGCTGATGACGTAATTAAAGACCAAACCCTTACAACAGTCATCTCTCCAAAATACAAATTACTGTATTTTGCCTCTTCTACTAACATTTCTATAGAAACCCTTGGTTCGTGGTGGTGATGTAATCAAGGAATGGGCCCCAGACTGTGTTGCAGATGAGACAGTCTTCTTACTTTGAGTGAAGCAGCATGCATGAGGGAGATCTGCAGAAAGTTGGGGCGACAGTAACAGCCTGAGCCATAAGAGTGACTAACCCTCTGATGCTGGATCATTAGTCACAGGAAAGTGGCAGGATGGCCCAGTGTGTGTATGGGAGCATTACAACACAGAATTCTGGTGTTGCTAGGCAATGGCACACCATCATCAACAGAAACAAAGGTGCATTTTGATAGAGTTCCTGTGTTAGGTAGTTAAGTAGTGATGGAATGCTGAGCTAGAGGACTCCACAGGGAATGGAACTATGCATTATGAGCTGGGTGCTATAGATGCACAGTCGTTATTCCACACAGGCCCAGCACAGGACTAAACGGTGTCTGAGAGCAAGTTTAGGAAGTCCAAAAGTCACAAGGTAACCTCATAAGCAAGCAGCCCTGACTCCTACGTCACATATCACAACACCAGAAGCCCCCCACCCTCAGATGGTACCAGAACAATATGGGAAGGGGTACACCCAGTCAAAGTCGGGAGGTAAATCCTGAACATATGCTCTGTGTGTTAGCCAGCTCAGTGTTGGGAGCAAGTTGCAATGGCCAATATTTTATTACTTTGAGAGTGGGAGGGGGCTTAAGTAGTGAGGGGAATTGTTTCCATGGACAGAGTGGTGTATCGGTCACCTAGTTCATGTGGATGGAGCAGTGGCTTGGGACAGGAATACACAGGTAGACTACAGAGGCTGGTTGGAAATCTGGGAGGATGGGCTGGAGAATGGCAGACAAGCATGGCTGGTGGAGAACGGAATGTAGATGTTTGACTCGTATTAATGAGTACCAGAAAGAATCCATCACGTGAATAACCAAGTAGACTAAGCAACCTTGCCATTGAAGGTTAGCTAGTGCTTGAACTTGACATGCTGCTTCATGAAGAGAGGAGTCGGGTGCTAGAGACAGAAGTTATGCCTGAACTCTGTGTCATGGTTCAGCCACTGGCACCTCTGAATGCCTAAGTTATCAGCCACAGAGCAGCATCATTCCAGCATCATGTCTTGTTCAGGAGGGACAATAACACGTGTAGTAGCATGTTCAACAGAGGAATTTTTGTGCCTTCTATTTGAGAACCACCAGGTCATTCTTTTTTGCCTACTACTCATGACTAATACATGGGGTGGACATAAACTTACAACATTTATACATTAATATATATAAATCATGTTGTCAAGTTGCCAACTCAGGAAAGAACCAACCAAAATATTATTGTCTCTTTACCACTGTAGCTGGGATGTTTAATAGCGTACACAAAGTCTTTTAGTCTTCTTAGGCATGTAACGCTAGTTGCTCCATTTATGTTTGTTGAATAGTTGTTAGGAAAACAGTTGAACTGGTTAATGATCTTCGCAGTTATTGTGGGTTTTGAAAACTGAACATTTTAATGGGAATTATAAAAGTTTTACCACCTTTTCTGTCTTAAGGAATGTGTAACACCCACATTTCTTAGTGGTCATATGCTAACATATAGATTCCAAGCATTGCTTAGAACCCAGGAGGGAGTCCTCAGGGGTTGGTGGATTTAAGGGGGAGTTTGTCCTTTAATTTGCCATTTGCAGTCCTGTTCTCTAGTTGATGTGTTCACTGTCCTACTTCTGGCTGCAAAGAAGAGAACCACTCTAAATTAAGGAGCTGGCTAAGAATGTTGGGTTCTGTCCAAGCAAGGCAAGCCTCAGCTGATGAGTACCGGGCCAGGCCCCTGGAAAACTTACTCTCTTTCCTATGTTTTAGTTACAGTCTTTTGCTCAGTAGCACGCAATGGTGGTTCTAAGCCTGACTAAACTTTCAATTTCAAATGCCAGGCACTGTATATGCATACTCTCTGGCTTCTAGTTCAAATGGTCAAGAAGAATATAAGAGAAAATAAAATCACCAGGCAGCCAGCATAGTGGCTTTTCACAAATCATCTGTGAGCAGAGGCAGATCTTGGCGCAGGAGTCTTGTGGTATAAGAGGACTCGGATCATCTGTGTGGGTGGCCAGCGCTGGTGAAGGGCGGTAGCCTCCTGTAAGTGCTGGCTTAGCCATGTCTAATCCCGCCGAAGGCTACTGCCTGGTCTGTTCCCATCCTGGCTTCTATGCTGTAGAGAACTTTTGAATCGTAAAGGTGGGAGTTCCTCACTTTTCCGTCTAGTTTTCTGTATTCAGAATTGTATTAAAAACAGGTTCCAAACCCATTTCAGGGAACACCAATGCACACATCCATATGAAGCAGTTTTCACTGAGACGTGATGGTGGACCAGCTTCAAGGAACATGGAAATCTGTCTCTTGTGAAAATTTTGAAAACTATTTGAAGGAACTGGGTGAGCCATGTTTATGTGCACATCATATCCAGTATGAAAGATACTTTGATGGTGAATGACTTGCTGTGTATGAAATAAGAGCCATCTTTCACATAGAAAACAATGTTGATTCACCACCAAGATGCAGTTCTGTGCAAACTAGATTGAGATTCGTGGATCTCCACGGATCCATAGAAACACAGTGCATATACATCATATATTGAACAGAAAACTATTTTGGTAAATAATTTATGATAAAAACATGCTTTTAAAAAGTAGCTGTTTTTATAAGTATTTGCTTTGATCTTTAGTGAATTTCGTCTTCTTGCTTCTGGTGGCTGCTGGCATTCCTTGGAATGTGAGTCCAGGACTACTTCTGCTGCCATTTTCTCTCTGACTTTTTTTCTTCTGTAGTCTAATACATCTTTCCTCTAATACATTATTATCAACTAATTATTATTGTGTGTGTACACACACACACATGCATGTGGTTACCTGGGCCATGGTGTAGTATAGAGGTCAGAGGACATCTCTGTGGAATCTTGGTTCTTTCCTTCTACCTTGTGTGGATGCTGATGTTGAATTTAGGTCATGAGTCTTTTCTTTCTCCTCTGAGCCATCTCACCATGGCCTGCTTTCTCTTAGGAGCGCACTACGATCTCACTGAGGGTTCTCTCACCACAGTCTCCTTACAGTCCTCGTACTGCAGCACATCTCCTCCATCCCCTCAGCATACAAGGAAATATCCACAGGTTCCGGGAATTAGGATATGAATCATTTGGAAGCAATTAACCAACATGATCTATGCTATGATTATATGTCGACAGAAAACATGAGAACCGCATTATAATATTTCCCCAAGTCATCTGCTAAAAAAAACTACCCTAGATATTGTTGCCCATGGAATTCTATTTCTATTGAAAGCATTCCTACATGTACTGCCCAACACTATATGCACAAGGTTAACTCTGAAGCAGCATTTGAAGCAACAAAAATATAAACTAATCGGTCTTCAATGGGGGGACAAAAAAAAATAACTTTTGGTATACGCATCTCATACATGATGATGCATATTGTGTATGTGTGCGTGTGTGTATGTGTGTGTGTACTTACAATAAAATCTCTGAGACATAAGTATAAAAGAAAAGAAAGGTGAATAACAATATATTTAATGCACTAATAATATATTTAAGACCCTCTATAGAACTGGCTATACAACATCACGATGCAGACAATGCCATTGATTGCACATTTAATGGTAAATTTGTTACATGTATTTTGCTACAATAAAATATGTAATACTGAGTTGTGTAAAACTTTGGGTTTGGTAAATTTTGGTGTGTAATGTTTTTATTTGCAAAGTTTTTAATAAAATGTATAACCTTAAAAAGTGTAGTAGAGAACAAACAACCCATGCACATGTACACATACACCACACACAAATAAGTAAATGCGATTAAAATAGGTATTTGAACTCATACAGTGTGAAGTCTGCTTACTGCAGAAACCTCCTCCTTGGAAAGAATTGTACAAATAGAATGAGTCCTTGAAGTCAACAACACATGTAACTGTGTGTCCATTATCTTCCTTCTAGGAGTAGGAAGAGTCAACAGGAAGCTGGGCTGTCTGGCAAAACCCACCGTGACCATCAGTGCAGATGGAGATGTGATCACCATCAAAACCAAAAGCATCTTCAAAAACAATGAGATTTCCTTCAAGCTGGGGGAGGAGTTTGTGGAAATCACAGCAAGTGGCCGCAAAAACAAGGTGAGGCCTGCATCAGACCTTCAGAGAACTGATATTTAATTAGAAATGTTGTATTAGGCCGCAACAGCCAACATACATTTCAAGGGTTTCCTAAACAAATTTTTGCCTAAACATTGAACCTGAAGATGTTGAAAGAAAATATACATTAAGATCTCTCCAGATTTTTGTATTTTATCCCTTGGAGGTGGGAGATGCATTTCATTACTTGTTCTAGTTTTATTTCTGCCAATGAGACACTCTGACAAAAAGCAACTTGAGAAGAAAGGATTTATTTGGCTCACAATTTCAAGTCAGGGTCCATCATTTCAGGGAAGTCAAGCCAAGGCAGGAACTCAAGCAGCTAGTCACATCACATCTGGTCAAGAGCAGAGAGGAAACAAACACATCCTTGCTTTTGAACGTGTTCTCAGCTAGTTCTTTCTTAGACTGTTCACCCGTTCCCTTCCCCAGCCCAAGGAATGGTGCCATGCATGGCTGAGAGATTAAAAGCCACACACACACACACACACACACACACACACACACCTCATTCCTTGTAACTACACCATTGTAGGTAGCGTGGTTTCCTCAATCAACAAGGAGGAGAAAGAGATGCTACATTGTTCATTTGCACATTTGTGTAGCCTGAAAGTGATATAACTTTTACGTGCATCTCATGCCTTCAATTGAAACATAGCATCTGTTTATAATACACATTTTACCTGTGTTTTATTTTTGTGTGTTCTCAGTTTCCCCATACTAGATTGTGCCATCTAAACAATGGCATTTGTATCTGCTTCACAGAGCCCAGTGTTTGGTGGATAGTAGCTGATCAACAAATCCTTTCTGTTTGAGTGGATGACCTCAGCAGAGAACTCTTACTCTCTACTAAGGTCAACGTTCTGATAAAAGGAATTATTGTACCCTTTTGACACAGAGTAACTAAATAAACAGGAGACTTCGAATTCTGGTGTATGTAAATTGAAAGAATTTTGACCTGAGACAATTAATAAAGGCATCTGAGATATCTGTGATAAAGTCTTTAAAAGAAACTAAGAGAAAAGTGCAATTAAAACAAACAAATACCATGGGAAATACTATGGGTAAAAACAGGAAAGGGGACTTTGCTCCTTTAAGCTTTGTTGGGACTTTTTGAATGAGTTTCATGTTGTTGAAACTGATGCTTATTTCTGATTGATAAAAATAAGACCTTCTCTAGACTGTAAAAGATAAAGTTCTTCCTTAAGTCATTACTTTTATTCTTATAAATCGTCCCCTCCCCTGGAAGAATCACCGAACAAAGTGCTGCTAGGAAGGTTTTGAAACAGAAAGTTTAATATCATCTCAAATCCACAGTGTCCCAACAAATGTGAATTTAGCCCCTTCTAAGAGACATCAATGCTCAGTCAACCTGAATTCGGTTCTGTTTTACAGAATATAGTAGTCTTAGATAAAGACTCCTTGGTTCAAGTTCAGGACTGGGATGGCAAAGAAGCCATGATCCGCAGAAGACTGGTCGACGGGAAAATGGTGGTGGTAAGCAGTTTCTCACTTTTTTTCCCTGGCTCCTACAACATCTACCAGAAAAGCACCCAAGTAGCCTATCCTAAAGCAAGAAAATGAGTCTTGCTTCTCTTACAAGAGTTGAGCGGAGACATTTGCAGACAACCATGTCTTCATAAGAATTTGAAATGTATATGGATTGAGGCGTTGAAGCTCTAAAAAGATTTGAAAGATAGTGTGTCCCTGGCTCTCGCACTTATGCATGAGCGAAAGCAAGCGCAGACTTGTGCAATAAAGGCTCCAACAGTGAAGGAAGGTTGCTGTGGTGCTCTGCCCCGGGACAGGATTGATTTGTCACTGCTTAGAAGAAGAGAGGGTTTAAGTTAGGTGTGAAGTTCAGGTGCTGCAGTGCTTCCCAGTGTAAGGGCGAGGAAACCTGACTCAGGGCAAGTGTGTGTCTCTACAGCATCCCCATGTTGTTCTTGACTTAATCCTCATTCTAATCCTGTGAGCTAAGATGCACTAGTCCATCAAACAGAACAGAAAACACATCATGCATACACTGACCTACCTACTCACAGAAAGCTAGTGTGGAGGTGTTGGGATTAGAACTCACCTGGCTGAATGCCAATTAGCCTTTTTTTGAACCCTTCTGCTTCTCTCAGCAAGGCTTCCCAGATACCTTTCCCACTTCTAGAGATGGGAGGGAATCCAGGCAATGATTCTTATCCCAAACTCTACCAGCACCAATGGAAAAAAAAAAGAAAAAAGAAAAAGAAAACTATCTCTGGCAATCTCTGGCATAATGTAACATAGTTCAAAGGAAAGACACAAGATCTGCATTGAGGAAAAGAAAAAGGTCTGTCCTCACTCTTAATACAGGACATTTTTCTTGCTGTAAGGAAGGCTGAATTTTATTTTTTGTAACATCAAAAGGAAAGGATTAAGAATGAGTTTATTGCTGGATGGTGGTGGCCCATGCCTTTAATCTCAGCTCTTGGAAGGCAGAGGCAGGTGGAACTCTGTGAGTTCAAGACCAGCCTGATCTATAGAGTGAGTTTCAGAGCAACCAGGGCTACACAGAGAAACCCTGTCTTGAAGAAAGAAAGAATAACATTAGCCAATAGGCAAACAATGGTTCAATAGTAGCAACTAATTTCGCTAGGAAGAACACTTAGACTCAGAATCTAAGGTTTTATCTCTGTCAATCAGAACTTTGGGTAAGTCATTTAATCTTCCCGTGACTCACAATTCCTTAAGTGGTATCTCAGAAGGCTTTTTGAGAGAGCTGAATTTGTCTGTTTTCTGAAAACCGTGCAATGCTACATCCATGTAAGTTAGTATTCTTATTTAAAAACTGGACGGTACACAAGATAGCAAAAATGCTTTGATGTAGCACCTTAAAATACATAAATAAAAGCTTCAGATTGCAAACTATAGTCCCTTCTCTTTTCAAATCTCTGAATATACATTTGCATAGCCTGTATATATAGATCCACTATGAATAATATGTATGTATACCAGTAGTACCTATCTGTATAATCTAATTTAGATCTCTTTTCAAACTTCCCAGAAATCTCATATGTGGATAGTGCTTAGTTAATATTTCCTAGATGTCAATTTTATCAGCTTTATTGAAATATTTCCATCTTCTGTCTTCCAGGAAAGTGCACTGAATAATGTCATCTGTACTCGTACGTACGAGAGAATATAAGAACATTCAATCTCAAGGTCTTGGTGTTCTCAAATTGTGATCCAAATTGCTAATGTTATTTAAATAAAATTCCCAAGTAAAATCTTATGACTTCTTGCATAAATATCAACATGTGGCTCCCCTTTTAAATTTGACTGTATGGTAGAGTTTAGCAACAGAATCTGTGAGAGGGGGTAGTCTCGTCTGCGCAATGCACAGCCAGGATTCAGAGAGGACTGCATGCAGATATTTCCCTCTGTCAATAAGTATAGCATATCTATGCTAATTAAATGTGATCTTGACTGTATTGATAAATAACATTATCTTTGAATAAACAGCATAGGACATAGTGTTATGCTAGAGTTGAACATGAAAGACACATTTAGAATTAAGGAACAGTCCATCTGAATGCCCAACTGTGTTACAAAGAACATTACAAGCATGGCCACCACAATGGAGGGCAGTCTGCTCTACCTGTATTGGAACTCACGTCAGGCCTGGGCTGATTGTAGAAACTACATGGATCAGTCACCTTACTTTGTGGATGGGTTAAAAAGGCCCTCATCAGTTCACTGTCTACTCTAATCTTGGGGAATTCATAAGCAAAATGTTACAAAACAAGTGATTGCTCCTGGACAGAATGCTCTGACATCACTTTTGTGACTTCATTTTATAACTAATTTTGAAATGAATTTTGTAATTAGCAAAAAGGCATCAGTGACAAAGACTTCAGTCTGGGCAGAGAAGCAAAGGTTCAGTTCTACCTTCTCTTTTCAGTATTTAAAGAAGTCATCTTCCCACACCACAGCCTTGATGCAGTGTGTACCACCTGGCTCATGTCAATCATCATTATTTAGAGTATTTGAGGGATATGAAATTATCTAAAGGAGGTATAACCAGCTCTTCATAGTCTGTATTGTTTGGTTTTTCTCTTTAGGTCATATTCTGCAAGTTAGATGTTCCCAACACATTACTAGAAAAGACAGAGAAACCCACTCATTAAAAACAAGTAGATCTAGGCATGGTCATGCACACCTGTAATACAATCACTCTGATGGCAGGGGGATCTTGAGTATAAGCCTAGGCTACACAGCAAGACTCCATCTCATTAAACCAAGCATAAACAAATGATTACACAGGTTATTTAAATAAGGTTAATGTTCAATATTTTCTTTCTAGTAAATGTTTGAGAAAGTAATGTCCTACTTGAATAATTGAGCTGATAATAACCTGAGATGAACAATAAATGTCAATATTGATATTAAACTGTGCTTACCAATTTTGTATTTTTGTATAAAGGACCAGAAAAGAAAATAAACTTCAAAAGAGACAAGACTTATTTTGGTTCACAGTTTCAGAGACTACTCTATGACTGAATGGTTCTTTTGCATTTTCGACCTGTGGCAAGGTGTGACATCAAGGCAGGGAGTGTGCACCAGAGGAAACCTATTGTCCTCATGGGCCAAGGAGCAAAGGGAGAAAAGGGGAGTTAGGGGGTTCAAGTCCCCTTGGCGGAGCAAGCCCCCAGTGACCTAACTCCTTCCCGCTGAGTCTTAGTTCCACCACTTCCTAATAGCTCTGTACCCTGGGGACTAAGCCACCAACACATGGGAATTTGAGCCTAATTCACAATCCACACCACATCACTGATTGTTTTTCTGAGCCGTGCTTCAGCAATAGTCACTGTGATGAACATTTCCTCTGAGTAAGTTCATCTTCTCTGTGAGATATTCATAAAGGCGTGGACTAAGATTCAGAGAGCTTACATATTTGTCTAAAGACCCTCAGCTCATCAACACCAGCGCAGAGTTACAAACTAAGC
Source organism: Peromyscus aztecus (assembly GCA_902168405.1). Lineage (NCBI taxonomy): Eukaryota > Metazoa > Chordata > Mammalia > Rodentia > Cricetidae > Peromyscus > Peromyscus aztecus. Next base: position 5,703 of record CABHPQ010162052.1, on the reverse strand, counting down.
TTGTGACTCAAAACTCCATGTTCTTTAGCTGTGATGCCAGATGCTTCCCCAGAAAGAAAGGTAATAATTATTAGAGTTTCTTTTGGTGTCTGTGTGTAATAACAATAATATACAATTCAAACTATTAACTCGAGGGCTTGTAAGGCAGCTCAGCAGGTAAAGCACTTGCTACCAAGCCTAGTGACCCAAGTTCCATCCTTAGGACCTGCGTGGTAGAAGGATAGAATGGACCCCTGAAAGTTTTCCTCTCACTTCCACACACACGCATGTGGGTGCTCACACAGGCATACATACGGAATAAATAGCTGTAATAAAAACATTTAAAAACTTACAAGTGTTAACTTGAATTTGTAAAGCCTGAGAAATGTACCCTACCCAAACTCTCGTGTCCTTAAGGGGTCGGGGAGATCACCTGCCTCAGTCGCAGACACAAGGATAGAGAGCCCAGCCGCAACTCTGCTGTGGGAATGTTCTGTATGGCAAATGTGTTGTTAATAAAATACTGATTGGCCAGTGGCTAGGCAGGAGGTATGGGCGGGACTAGCAGAGAGAATAAAAAGAACAGGAAGGCAGAAGGACTGCTCTGCCAGCCAGCCGCCAGGACAAGCAGCATGTAAAGATGCCGGTAAGCCACGAGCCATGTGGCCAGGTATAGATTTGTAGAAATGGATTATTATAAGATATAAGAACAGTTAGCAAGAAGCCTGCCACGGCCATACAGTTTGTAAGCAACATAAGTCTCTATGTTTACTTGGTTGGGTCTGAGCGGCTGTGGGACTGGCAGGTGAAAGAGATTTATCCTGACCGTGGGCCAGGCAGGAAAACTCTAGCCACACAACTCATCAGTGCCCTGTGTGAGACGGCGTTTCCAGGAACTCAGTGATTGCATCTAAGGACAAGAGGCCTAATGTCAGAGTCAGCGAAGCAGGAGAGCACCCAGGTTTTAGGCTAGCGTTACAGGTGAGTGCTTTCTCTCGGGAACACTGATGGGCGTTAGATGTTTGGGAAGTGTTTAGGTTGACGCAGTGTGGGGATGACGTGAAAATAGACTTTCAGCACTGGGCAGGATGCTGAGGATCCAAGAGTAGACTTCTTCACTCAACAGAGTAGAGAACTGAGGTGCCTGAGGCAGGAAGGCAGCAGGATCCTTTCTCTATTGAGATATTGTCTTAGCGAATGCTACCAGCATGTCACATCCTATGGGCAAAATAAGAACAAAACAAAACAAAACAAACAAACAAACAAAAAAAACAGAGCTGAAGCTCTAAACCACTCTAAGCAGAATTTGTTTGTTTTTTTGCCTTTTGGTTTTTATTTTGTTTTCCTTTGAATGGGTCTTGCTATATAGCCTGGGCTGGCCTCAAACTCTCAGCAGCCCTCCTTTCCAAGCTTCTTGTATATTAGCGCTGCAGATGTGCACCACAACAGCTGGCTAGATCTGGAGGCATTTGGAGATGGACTCTCAGTATGGTGTTTAGACTGGCCCTGAATTTCCAGATCAAGCCATGCTCCTGTCTCAGCCTCCTGAGAAGCAGAGAAGGGGGGACTACAGGCATACACCGCCTTGACCAGATTGTTGATGAGACAGTTATGTAAATAACTTGAATACAGTCCGAAGCCAGTGCAAACAGGGCTCTTGCTGACTGTGACTCTTTAAGCTTTATGGTAAAAGAGTCAGATCTTCCTCACTCAGGAGAAGGGGCTTCTTTGTATAAAACGTACAGCTTAATGTTAATTCCTAGCACTCTTCATGTTTCTAGCAATGGACCTCTCCTCCAGTCTATAGGATGCAGATACAAAAAAAAAAAAAAACCCCAAGCAGTGCCTCGTGTTGCATGCCTCATGCTTCTCTCATTGCCAGGGAAGGTTCCAGAGAACACCTTCAAAATGATCTATTCACTTCCTGTCTAATAGTCCTCATTTTCTTTTGGTTACACCCAGCCTTTTCATACTAAAATGTTATCTACGTCATTCATTGCCAGGAATTAAGTACTTTGCATTCTGTTGCTCTAAAGATGATGCAGATGGGCATGGAAAAGGATACAATTATTGCATAAAGTTGTGATGAAGCAATGAGATAAAATTCACATCAATGGCCGGGCGGTGGTGGCGCATGCCTTTAATCCCAGCACTCGGGAGGCAGAGGCAGGCACATCTCTGTGAGTTCGAGGCCAGCCTGGGCTACCGAGTGAGTTCCAGGAAAGGCACAAAGCTACACAGAGAAACCCTGTCTCGAAAAACCAAAAAAAAAAAAAAAAAAAAAATTCACATCAATTATTTCAAGTAAAGGGTTTTTTTTTTTTTTTTTTTAAAGCTTTATCAAGATATAGTTCACACACAATAAAGTTCACGGCTCAATGGTATATTTAGGGTTTCTATAAAGTTGTCAATCATAATCTAATTATAAACACTTTTATCATCTCACCCCCCCCCAAAAAAACCCCTGTATTACTAGGGTATATTATTTTTCTTGATTTTAAGTAATGGATTTTGTGGTCCTTGAACACCAAGCACCCACTTATCAAGGGTGTAATACATGTGAAAGATGCTGTATTATCTTGACAAACTTTGTCTACTCCTTTAAGTAGAGACTAAAATATGTTTCAAAATAACAAGGTTCTGATAAATCCTGGATGGCAAACACTTGGTTAATCCAGACCGGAATTGCGTGAGTCTAGACTGTAGCACCGCTCTTCCTCTGCAGATCACTTTGCACTACGTGTTTACTTCCTAGATAGGTAAAAGTCATGCTCCTCACTCACAACCCATAATAGCTGTCAAATGCATCTTAATGAACAAGATTTAGCATGGAAATATAGCTCAGTGGAAGAGCACTTGATTAGCATGTGCAAGGCCTTGGATTTGACCTCTAGCACCACAAGCAAACAAAACATCCTAAGGATGTCATAAACTGGATGCTTTGCAGTCCGGAGGTGAGCGTGTATCAGTGATGTACTGCGCACAGATGAGAGGTACCGGAAGGTGGGATTTGGTTCTGTGTCATTGTTGACACAAGGATTAGGGTTGCCCCTGTGTCATGAACAGCTAGAACACTGGCTAAAATATCAGAAGCAGATGTTTTCAGAGATTAGAACATAGGAAATCCAAGACCATGATGTCTTAGGAAAGAGAAATATTTGACATGGGCCCCACCACAGACACAGTGTCTTGCTTAGGAACAGCTTTGATGGTAGTGCTGAGACTCGGTTGTAAGAACAGAGATGCCTCCCGGCAGTTTGAACAGAATTTTAAGGCACCTGAAAGAGGAGGGTAGAGTTCTGGAGGGAAGGGAGGCTACAGAAAGCAGGAGTCCACATGTCAGAGGTGCGGGTGCCCTGCACTTGCACACAGTGAAAACTTCAGTGAAGCCAGGGATCAAATGGCCAAATTGCCGTGGAACGAGCCCTCAGCAGACCTCCAAGAGGGCAGGGAGTGGAGTTGAGGCTAGGTAGAGCAGCCAGTCTCTGCCCTCAGTACTTAGAAAAGACCCAGAAGTGGCTGGTCTTGGCAGTAGAGCTAACCTATGCCTAGAGTAAAAACCGTGCCAGAGTCAGCTGAATTAAACTTAAGGCTTGGACAGAGTAAGGTGAGTTGTAGTGGAGGAGTTAAATATGATGTAAATACATCCTCTGCTTTTGTGCAAGTCTCAAAAAGTAAGAACATTATATTAAGATAACTTTTAAAGGAGTAAAGGAAAAAAGAACAATGACCAGCACTCCTTAAGTGAAGACAACACACAGCATTCAAGAAGACTATGTTTATATTGTCTATGCTCCACTCCAAAACCGTTAAACAAGGCAAGAAACAGGAAAACAGCCTATCAATGGAAAACATCTCACTTTGAAACACATCCAGAAGTGACAGAGATGATGGAGTTAGCAGATATGGACTTGAAGTTATAAATATGCTCAAATGCTGATGGATTTAATGAACCCGATCATAACGTGACTAATGGAAGATCACAAAAGCGCTAACACTAAAGCCGATAAAATGTCAGAAATAAGCATTTGCTACATAAGACTATGAACAATTAAAACACCAAGACAGAAATTAGTAGGTTTGAAGACAGCAAAAGAGTCTACCCAGGCTGACACGCAGATTGAGGTGGAGGCTGGGGAACGCTTTGGGGTATCCAGGTGTAAATACTCCCCTGGAAGACACAACCAATGACAGTTTGATGAGAAGGTACCATCATTCCAGGGTGGGCCGCAGCTGTGCGTCCTCAGAAGCCCTCCCTTCGTCTAGGTAAGGGAGGCATGTCCTGGGGGTGGTGGATAGTGATGTGCCACACCACCCACTAAAATTCTTGGGATAATCTAAATGGAATGTTGCAATAAGCCCTGATTTATACAAATCTCTGCTATAAAATTCATTAGGGAAGAAAAATTTATGGTGCTCTGGTTTAACAATTTGTGATACAGAAAAGCTTTCTGTAATGTTTCTCTACATTTATAGATATTTTAAGAATTAGTTTGCGTATGGCCATACACGATTTAAGAAGAAAAACTGACATTCTTCATTGATAAATTCCAAGAAGAAGGACATTGTTTGGTTTTGGTTTGGGTTCACTGTGTCCCCAGAAGGCAGAACAAGGCTTCGCATACCTGGAAGTGCCGTGTAAATACTGGGTGAGTGGATCAATGACTCCCGCTGTGTTAAACATGAAATAGCATTTCCCATGGTTTTCCTCAAGGTGGCGCTATGTACAGTTGTAAGTGTCGACTGGGTCATTTACTAACAGCATTGATATCTGAACCACTTTTAACATTTAAGTCTTTTAAAAACGTTCCCATCTCTTTTGTTTTTAAATCTGAGTTTACGTTCTTGCCCCCATCCTGTGCTAGGGTAGAGCCCTGATTATTGGCTATGCTAGACACATTCTCCATCACGTTTCTCTTGGGTAAATACATAGGACGGGAATGGCTGGGTGTACGGTAAACACAAACTTGATGTTAAAGAACATGCTCTCAGACACCCCCAGCAGCACTGTGTGAAATGTCCGTTTTGTCACCTCCTTGCCAGTGGGTGGAATAGCCTTAACTTTGATCTATTCTAACAGGTGCCTAGTCATGCCGGCTTTTTCTAAACCATTAATTTCTTAGTTTTGATGTATTTTCAGTTTTTTGCAAATTCCCCAAAACTTATGAAATTTAGATATAAAGGAAAAACATGTAAGTAAAGAAAAAGTAGGTTTTCTATAGAATGGAGGAGTAAAATCATAGTTACTTGTCCAAAAGTTTATTCCCAATATGAGATCCATGTATTTAGTGTAAACCTTTTTCGAGTTCTTCCACCTCCCTGATGTCTCCTATCAGGAGTCCTCAAATGACGCTGCTTTCTTTGGCTCTTCAAAAAGCTTTCTGTCTTTGAGATCTCTTTCACAGCCAGACACTGCTGGGAAAAGGGCTGGGTTAATCTCAGTCATTTTCGAATACTGGATGAGCTCAGGCTCGACAAGTCTTGGGGGTGGGAATGCAGACAACCGTGACAGGATGGGCGTGGGGCTGTTAATGCAGTGGTACCCTGGAGGCTTTTCTCTCCTCTCTGCCCTCTTACAAACTGTACAGATGTCAGCTTCTTCTTAACTTCAAACACTCGGCTGAAATCTGGGGAGCCTGGAAGGGCATGTGCTCTCCCAGCTCTGAAGACACACTGCCAGCCACAGGTCTTTGCATTTTCAAACTCCTGTGTTCACACAATTGT